>JAAGWP010000398.1:0-40241 GCA_013266165.1 Fusarium graminum
CTCGAGTGAAATTGAAATGCCGTAACTCGCTAAATAACCGCGTAAACCAAGAAGCCCCGCCAGAGTCAGTCTAACGCTTGCCGCCCATCTCCCGCCCCCGCCCCCTCTGTTCCGAGAAACCACAACAGCCCTGCGTTGTCTTGATCCCCTCAACTTACCTCAACATCGATCCCTGCAGCCCTTGGCTCAGCCTACGCATTATTCCTCCGAGGCCGGTCGTGCTGATCCCTCCGGCTAGCAGAAGCAATATAACACGGCACGGCCCGGCCTGGTTTGGTTTGGCTCTGTCTTGACCGCGAGGTTAGGTACGCACCACCCCACGGCTCCGGATCCAATGGCGGCCACTGAACAGAATGGCATCGACATTCTTTGCGATGCCGCTGGCTCCGACATGCTGCTGTCGTCGCTCTTCTCCCTGGCGGCGCCCGCGTCAGATCCACACCAGCGTGTCCAGCCGCCCTTGCAGCAGGAACAGCACGAATTGCACTCGCTGCCACCCGTGTCGCCTTCAAAGCACCAGATTTTCCAGCAACAGCTCGACCCTGCCCTGCAGCCATCGCAAGGAGATGCTTCCCAAAGGTCCTCCTCCGTTCTTCCCACCAAACGAAAACTTTCCGATGCGTCTGCCTCGCCTTCCCACGTCTGCCACATCTGTCGTCGCGTTTACGAACGAGCTGACCACCTGACGAGACATCTGAGGTCGCATGAAAATGCCCGACCCTACCAATGCACTCGCTGCCCCAAGCGCTTCAATCGTGCCGATCTTTTGACACGGCACGAGACCACACACGACCGAGATGGGGCCGCGAAGGACCGGCCTTTCATTAGACGGAGCGATCGAGCTGCCGAGGCATGTCTCAATTGCGCAGCATCTAAAGCAAAGTGCGAGGATCAAAAGCCATGCAGTCGTTGCCGTAGTAAGAGTCTGACCTGTCAGATGCCAGTGAGACGAGGGAACCAATACCGGACATCGGAGTCGCAGGCTGGCATGTCACCCTCGGATAGCTCAATGGTCACTTCTACTGCTGGTAATGATAGCCAGGTTTTCACGGCCGGGGATGCTGCATATGCTTTGTCTCAGTCGATTATTGCAAACCAAGGGCATATAATTGATGCTTCAGGGGATTATAATGGCAGTACCTTTCTTGGTACCGTCAGTCTCGAAGGCACTCCAGAGGGCGCTGTGCATTTTGCGGGGACACAGAGGTTGTTTCCGGACATTGGGTTCTCCTGGGACGCAGACTTTGGACTTTTCAAAACGCCAGGTTTGGAAGTGGATGGACGAAGCCCTCAATCCAGTACTGGAGCAAAGCGCTCATCCCGACAGGCCCGCCTCCCTGCGGGCCTGGAAGACACGCAACTGCGGAGTTCAGCATGGGTGTATGGACCAGAGACCAGTAACCAAGCAGGGAACCCAATGCCTCACTCAGATATCGTGTCATCTTACACTCGCGATAGCATGTTTGCAATGGTCCTCGCTAATAATCCGACGCCACATCGAGTACCGACATTCCCATCACCAGAGCTCTTGAGCTACATGGTTGAGACATACTTGATGTCCGAAGACTCCAAAAGTGAATCATTCATCCACAGGACATTCTTTAATCCTACCATAACCGGCCCGGAGCTCATTTCTGCTGTTGTTTCGAGCGGAGCCACATGCGTATCTACCCCGGTGATATGGCAGTTTGGACTGGCCCTCGATGAACTCACTGCCGGGGTAGTCGGTAAAAGAGTAAGTCTTGGAATCCGAAGTAACAGAATGACACTGTGTGGTGTAGAGCCTAAGAACGATCGTTAGACTAACAATCAGCAGCTTGAATCCTCGAATCTGGCTCCACGAGATATGATGCTTCTTCAAGCTTTTATGCTCCATCTTGAAACTGCACAATGGAGCGGCTTCAATAAGAAAATGGAAACAGCAGAGGATTCTGCTCTGCAGTTCTTGACCGTAGGTTGAGCCCGAACGTGGTTCTTGTCAAACATGTTAATGTCATATAGCGACTTCGAAGGACCGGAAGAATGAGCTTTTCACCAGACCCAAATGCCCACACACCTAGCACGGGAGATTCTTCAGAGCTATTAGAATCGAAATGGCGAAATTTTGCCGTGGCAGAGTCCTGCAAAAGGTTCATAAAACTACTATTGTCAAGTCCCACGGTACTGATTGGATTATAGGTTGGCCATCCGTGCGTTTCTCCATGATGTACAGTCGTCGATTTTGATGTGGAAGGGCCCCACGCTGGCGTATAATGAGCTGAACTTTGCTCCTCCGGTATCCCATGATCTCTGGAAGGCTAGCAACTTACAAACATGGCTGGAATTGCAGTTGGCCAAGGGGCCTTCGCAACCAGGAAGCGTCTTGCGGCTCTCATATATGAGGGACTGTGGGTCTCTCATAACTGAACCAGAGACCTTGATTGACATCGAGCTTTGCTGCAAGGCCGCACTGCATGGAATGTGGGGACAAATCTGGACTTACCGTGACGCAGTCACTCCCCGTTATAATGCATCTTCAAATGGGCCTGTGTCTGAGGTTCCCCTCTGGGCACAGACACTCTATCAAGAGCTCTACAGCAACCTGCGCAAAATTTCGAACCAGATTCAAGAGGCACAAACCCCGAGTCCTGAGATTCTGCTTCTTTTGGAGCTTTTCATGATGATCCTTCATGTTCCACTGGACGACGTGCAGCGGCTCGCCGGCAGAAAAGGCGAAGAAGAGTCTCGAAGAGCTGCGCAATCGTTGGAGAACACGTGGCTACCCGGGCCAGAGTCTCGGTATGGAGTTTGGCATGCTGGTCAAGTGCTCCATTATGCGGAGGAGTGCAGACCAACGACCTTGCGAGGATTCAACGCCATGGTAGTTTATCTTGCCAGTCTGACGCTGTGGGCATACGGCCTGATCTCGCAAAGGCAGGCGACTGGTCACCCAGGGCCGTCATCCGACCTAGTTTCTCTCAACGGGTTAGAGACGAGAGAGTTGACAATATTTCTTGAGCTCGGCCAGGGTACCCCGTCGCTGGCGGCTCCGGAAGGCTTACGTCTTCAATTAGAGCCTCTAGAGAACCACGGAGCAGTTTTATCGCTGGCACGGCTGATTTATCGGCAAAACTACCCTGTTACAAACGAAGCGATGCCCCCTCTTGTTGAGAGCCTGTGTCGACATCTTGTTGATTTACAGACGGGGTTCGATGGACAAATGGCAATGCACACATTGTAGAAGATGGACTTTCTGGGAAGGAGTAGAGTGCGTGTTTGGGTTGCACACAATAAAAGTGATTTGGTCTTTTTTATTTATAGCAAGTTAGCGAAGGAGTTGGTAGGGGTAAAAGGACACATCAACAAGGGGCTGCCGGGGAAATTGAGGCGATAGTGGTCATGTTCGAAGTGTTTATACGACGAGACAGCGCTGATCCAGCTTGCGTTTAGGCTCTACCACGTAGGTGTTGCTCTGCGGTTTATCTGAGCCGAGGGCTTCATAGTAGGATATATCAACGCAACTATTGAAGCCGGCTTACAGTTAACCTTGCATAATGCCTGATGCACCCTATCTCTAGAGGATCTAGAACGGTTTCGTCCTCGAGACGGAAAAATAAGGCAAATAGGCATGGTGTAACAATGTATGGACAGGCAATAAGGTTAAATTGCCGGCCACTCAGCTTGAGTGAATGAATCCGGGGTGATCCTGGGAACGTTTATTTGCCATGCACCAATGATTCAAGCTCGATTGGACGGGGCGAATGGGGAGTATATATCCCGATGGTTGTTGTGCATCTGGTTTCTACGCCTGGTTCAATCATACTCAAATGAGGCTGGAGCTTGAGATTTGACAATGGTAACCCAGGTAGTGGGGGCGGGGTAGGTCTTGGGACTATCAAGTTATCGTTTCGAACAACAATCCAGAATTAAGACCAAGATATGTATAGTATTCTAAATATCCATATCAAAGCAGTTCCGTTGCCGAGGGATAAACATCAACGGAAAGACGCGGGCTCAAGTGCGGAAATAAGAACAATGCAAAATGATTGGTCTTATCTAGGAATAACCTCCAACGACAATGGCGGGGACCATGAGCCGCCCCCGCGTTTGACCCGCATGCAACCGCCCTCAAGAAATGGTTCCTTTGTCATCATATTACATGAAGTCGACATTCATCCACCGAGTTTCCCATCTCTCTTCTAACCGTGTCCTCGCCTCACATCACCACCCAGACATCAACAGCATATTCAGGCCTTTCACCCAGTCTACTCCGTTCAAGATGGCCGACCGCGTGCACCGAGTCACCATGTTCAAGCTCCCCAGCAAAGATGACCAAACCAAACTGCTGGACCAGTACAACAAGCTCAACGCCTCGCAACAAAGGGTACTTGAGTTCCAGCGTCCTCTACCTTCGCATCACATACTGACTGTATACCCCAGAACGGCAAGCCTTACATCCTCTCAATGGTTGTTGGCGCTGCCGATGAGGATGCGCGATCTCAGGGATACACCTTTGTCTCCAAGACTGAATTTGCCAACCATGACGACATGAAGTACTACGATGAGGATTGCAAGGCTCATCAGGACCTCAAGGACTTTGTTAAGAGCTCGCTTGGTGTTCAGGGCATCATGACGGTTTACTTCAAGCCTCAGGCTATGGGTGGTGCTGACCACGCTTAAATTTGTAGACCACTTGAATAAATCACAATTACTGATACATTTATGTCGGCATTGGTTCTAGATTGGATTTTTGATGGTATCTGAAGCCCTTGGATCGTTTCTTAGTACAAAGACCATTGTTGCATGTTTCAGGTGTTCATGTCGATCACTATTTCTTTCCAATCAATGAGTCGAATAAAGACGTTACAAACTACACAGCTTAACAGTGGAAAGTGCCACAGCTATAGGAAAATGCCTTTCTCTGATTCTTACTAACGAACTTCAGTCACTATAATTTGGAACCTGCGTTGACATGCAGAAAGTCAACAATTGCAGCCGAGACTGACCTCAAAGGCTTCATGCTATCATATAAGGGACCCTTATCTATACTTCTGAGTAGCAGGACTAGGTTTATCTTTGTGGTGAGGCTCAAGTACGGGCAACTAGGGGATGTGTCTTTGGTTCATTGAAACTGATACTTCATCAAAGCCATTGTTACTTTTTTTTTTAACTTGTTATGATCCTGGTAGGAGATCTCGTATATATATATAGGCGCTGTTCGCCACGAAAAATGTGTGCCATTCTGCAAACGCATCCTCACTCTCGAAGCGGCCTTCTTACAATCAATTTCACAGATCTACATCTGGTTTAAATATGGGTCAGTCGAAGACAACCACAAACAGGTGGAAGAAGGGTGAGAGGCTAGAAATAGAATTCTCTAGCTACCGGACAGGTAGATATCCCAGAATCACACAGGATTCTGAAGAGGATGGGATTGTAGCATCAGCTTTAGCTACGAGCAACGGACCGACACTATTCACCATCAAGAACCAGATCGAGAAAGGCAAGCGATTTTATATACAAGACCTGAAGCGCGGCGACGTCATATCTCTTTGTACCTCCCACGAAATATACAACGAAGGTTGTAGGAGATACCTCTATTGGGACCAAGCAGTCATCAATGGTAAGACACATCTCATATTCTTGACCCTGATCAGCTACGATAGAAATGGCATAGGAAAATCGCCCTACTGGTTCATGGAGGCTATAGGCTTTGAGTTCCAAGAAGGAAGCCACAAGGTATCTTGCAGGTTTGCCAGTTGGTCTCAAGCTGTTGATATCCAGCCCAAACATGACTATATTTATGGTGTTACTGCAGAGAAAGTGACAATCAATGACCTCAACACTCTCGAACGTTTCATGAGTCATTTGGCAAAGTATCACCAAGATATTGTTGAGTATCTCTGTGGCCTCAACAAGAGACCTGCTTCTTTTCTCGACAAGGCTGCGAGGGATGCTACTTACAGGGACACTGCCCTTAAGCTAACAAATCAGTGGGCTAGCATAGTCTGCCCAGAACTAGGCTGTCAGCTAATTCAGAACCTGAGAGATAAATTTCCTGAGGATGATAGCGAGGAGTTTCACAGGTATTTTCCAATTCCCGACAACAGGTCGATGAACCACAAGGATAGGGTCCGACCACTCAAGGACCTTTGCAAATGCCTGACCGGAAAAGTTACCGCTTTCAAGTCATCTATTTTATAAATGAGCTGAAAATTGGTTCACGATGGCGGATGTTCTGTTATGTAGGGGTATCTGGATGTTTTTAGGTATTGGTAAAATGGGACCGGAGTTTAGGGTATTGATAAGGCGTTGACTTTCTATTTTGTCAACGCATCTAGAATGTTGGCATAATTTGAACAACCCCAAAGATCAAAAGTGATGATAAACGCATGCTGGAAGGCATCCGTCATGAATACAGACTCTCTGCAGCCCACCCATATGCTTTACCTATGATCTTTTCAACTCTATTCTGCTCCGGAGCAATAACCACTGGCCATTCTATGCGACCTAAATCCTGTATCTCTACATCTCGAACATGTAAGACTTTCGTATGGATACACAAGAACTCCATCTACATATCTTGAACTTTGAAACAAACAAACTTCTAAAAGCCATAAAAAGAGAGTAAAAGAAAAGAATCTATAGCCTGTGAATAATTGGACCAAAGGAAATAACTGTACCAGTCAGATACTCACAAACATCGTCGGGTGGATGGAGTTTTCTCTCTTTGTGCCACAGCTTGGGACTCTTTTTCACAGGGAAATGATATTTTGGGGTTCTCTCTACTTTTAGAAACCCCTTCTTGAGGTTTTTGAGAAGACGACATCCAGGGTCACGACAGGACTCAAAGTTGGCGAGTGTCTGGCCAATCTCGCGCAACATATCCTCTCTACCTTTCTCTGATTCAAACTTGGCGACATCATGATGAAGCTTGGAAAGACACTCGATGAGTTTTGGATGGTGCGTAGGATTATGGCCCATCTTCGCGATGTTCTTCATTTCCTCTTGCAATAGGGGACGCCTTGCACCGACGCCTCGAAGATGATTTTCAACGTTAGGGTTCCAGAGCGACAGCTTGTGTCCATGTGAGGAACGTTTTGGCCCTCTTGAATCATGGATTCTGAATACAGTAGCTCAAGGGCTCGAGAAGCCATCACGGTGGACCAGATATCCCTCTCTTGTTGCGAGTTGTCAGGGTCAAGAAAATCAGACGGCGCGAGCCCTCTAGAGGAACAAGTATATAAGCCCGTGACGGAGTACCATAATTTGCTTTCTTAGTGAACAAATACCTGACTTTGAAATTTATCTGAGTTTGTAGACCAATTTGCTGGCTTTTAAAAAGCTGGTCGCGGGCATAACTAGAAAGTTCACATTGTTCTTCACAAATCTCTTGCAATCGTGGCTTTGCTTTTTCCCAATTAGAAATGACCGAACCTCAAATGCTAGACTCTGAAAGTGGGTTTCTCTTGGAAATTATTCGGGTATTCTGATGTGGCCTAATTCGTTCATGTTTGTCCCTGTCGCGAGAACAACATGTCCCTGGGACGTGCCAACAATAGATTCTCGACGTTGGGGAGAGTGGCATATTTTGCGAATTCGTACGATTCTATACATGTATGATATTGTATCAGTTTGCTTCTTTCCTCAACCGTAAGCATTAGGCATAGATTCATTAATACTCATCATGTTGACGGAATTGCTCAGAGGGAGAGTTGAACAGCAGCGTGAACGCATTCATTGGGCATCTCCAAAGCTGGTAGGTTCAAGGGCATATATCCTTCGAAACTCCTTATTGCAAAGACCACGAGGAAACATAAGTAAGAACTCATGGTATATTGGGTATAATACATGGACGTAAGGGCGAGGTGAAAGGGCCTACACCGATATACGGACAAGGGGCTTACGATATATACGTCTAGTACAAAGTTCCGACAAGCCATGTGGAGAGCCTCATCTGAGGCTCCTGAAAATCATATGTCAATTCACTCAGCAGGTGTTTCATCGTCTGTTTGTTAGATATACAATTGCAGTTCCCGGCCTTGAGACCTGAAATACTGAAGGGCCTTTATTACCAGCTCGGCTTGAAACGGGCACAATAATGACATTAGTAATGACCTTGAAGTGAAATTTCCAAATCTAGTGGAGGCTCGCCTTTATTATTCGCTTCGTGGCTTCGCATGTAATCAATCGACAGCACCAAGTTCCAAGACCGGTCATACATGGGTTGTCACGATGTTATATCAAATTAACCATCGACCACCATCTCCGGATCAGCATATTGAATGGTCAATTTTTCTATTTGCTGAAAACCATAGCTTATTCTGCTTCACTATTTGTATCTGTGAGATCATTAGTTGAAGCAAAAGTCGACGTTTCAGACGGCTCAGGGCAAAAGCCAGTAATTATACAACCATCTTACCACGCATCTTGCATCTACTTCCTGCGAGATCTAGGCACACCTAGCGTGGACTAAAGTCGTGCTCGTCGCACAACTTTTCCTGTAAGAACCCAAATAACCAGAAGATCTCGACCCTCTCATTGCACAGTCTGCCATGTCATCCAGTGGCGTAGATCAGGAAGCGGCGAAACCGGAGAGTGCAACACTTGAAAGACAAGGCAATCCATGTTTCCGACAAATAGACTCTCATTAATCTCCTTAAATCTAAAGTTGTCTCTTGACATGGTCAGTGGTGGCGAAACGGAAGAGACCGTCTGCCGAACCCAACCGTCTCAAAGGACTCACCATCTTATCACGAGGTCTCTCAAGAAGCCCCGCTTACGGACTTTACGCATGACCGACTGGCCGAAGAGCGACACAAGGTGCGTTGTACATTGATGACTTCAGCCGCTGACCTGCAGCCAGTAGATATGGTGTTGTGCTGCCATCCAAGATTGGACTGCCCTAGCAATGCATCTGAACGACCTGCTTCTGGACTACCAGGGGTAGCCGAGACCTTCCCTAAGATGCGACTGCCTGAACTCGTCACCATGAAAAGGTGTTGGATTACGAATGATTCTGCTGCTGTGACACAAGTACAGTCCGAATTGAGAATGCCGACTGCATATGAATTGCTGTAATCTGATGCATTGCTTCAAGTCCTATCTGAACAATAGCCTTATTTTGAAACCCGTATTGGCGAGGGCCATCCTCCTCTGAGAAACCCATTATCTAAACACATACATATGGTGAAAAACAACGCATGAAAAGATAACTATACTTTGATCCCAAAATATCACCCAAGACGCCAATTCTGTGCACATAAGGAACGCTATGGCTTTGGTGAACGTAGTGAGAAACAACAAAACAAGCACTGTGGCATATACATCCATCAAACAGAACGGTGGATGCTTGACACATCCGTCATCTCAGTCGCAGACTCGCTGCCTCTTCTGGAGGTGAATTCATCCTTAGGGAAGGCAGTCAACCTCTCCAGCGGCGCAGGACTTCTTTCTATTGAGAATAGAGATATTACTACCATGACGGCGCAGACTAGCATCATGACTTTGATCTCCTGTGCAAAAGCACCGGCGTATACGTCTTTGACTAGGCCTTGAAGGTTTGCTGGTAGCTGCAGACTTGTCAAAGGAGACCGATGAAGATTATTGAGCTGTGTTGGTGTTAAATCACTCTTGAGGTACTCGTTGACGTGAGAGTTGAAGATAACGGTGCAAACCGCGAGCCCAATACAACCGCCCAGGACACGAGCCTGCGCTACAGCACCTTGGGCAGACGCAAGTTCGCTGCTTTCTGCGGCAAGGATACTTGTCATAATAGTTGCTGCAGAGAAAGAGAGCCCAACACCAAGTCCGAATATTGCCTGGAATGCATACTGAGATTTGGTGTGAGAATCAGGCTCGGTCAACATTGACATTAAGCCGACGCCAAGTAGTTGGAGGCACGAGGCTCCGAATAGTGTGAGGGAAGTATTGTTCCTTCGGCTAGATATTGCTCCCCCGAGGAATGAGCCGATAGCACAAGCACCAAGCATAGGAAGGATGTGTACTCCAGCCATCAATACCCCCTCAAGGTTGACAATTTGGAATCTCTCGGGAATGATGATAGAAAGTGAGATATAGGGGAAGCCTGTGAACAAGGTAACCCTGATTGAAGGTCAGCTGCTGAAATTTGGAGACACTTTACTGCCCACTTACAATAACCCGGCAGAGTAAACTCGTCGTAGCATCAACCGAATGGGGAAGATAGGTTCAATGTTGCGCAGTGGCTTTGTTTCGAGGTACACTTCCCACCATACAAATATGAACCAGCTCACACCTGAGATGACCAAGGCTGAGATAATTTCTGGGCTTCCCCAGGCAAACGTTTCTGACCCGGCTTGTTGAACAGCGAAGACCAAGAACCCAGAACTGGCAAGGAGAGTCGCGCTACCGACAAAGTCAATGCTAATAAAGGCCTTCCATGAAAAGAAATGTGCGACCTCCTCGTGAGGCCAGAGGTTGGTGATTGTCAGAATTGCTATCAAGCCAAAAGGGATGCTAGAATTGTCAGTACCGCCTCTGTAAAGAGTCAAGTCAGACCACTCACTTCATGTTGAACAGCCACCTCCAATCTGAAAGCTGAGAGACTGCACCTCCAATTATAGGTCCCAACACAAAAGCGACTGCCAAAGTAGCCCCAATCATAGCTCCTATCAAACTGGGACGGTGAGAAGGTCCAACTTCTACAAGGCCAATTTGTGTTAAGCTGTACAAGCCAGAGGCTCCCATGCCTTGGAAAGCCCGGCATACAATCCTGGAGGGGGTCAGCTTGAGAGCAGAGCACAGAACACACCACATACAAAGCTGTCATACTTGTAGCCGATCCACAACCCTGTGAGAAACCGATGAATATGACCCACGATACCACGAGCATGTTTCGCCGCCCGTAAATGTCACTCAACTTGGACACACAAACGGCGAATCCTGTAGCATTTTGTTAAGGATTGCTTGCCTGGCACAAAATGGCGAGGAGGACATACCCATGTATGTCAGGAGGTATGCTAGAACGATCCATGGCGCATTCGTAAAATCGTTCAAGTCATGCGAGATAGTAACGAGTGAAGTGGAAACGATCGAGGTATCGAGGCTGGAGAAAAGCAGTCCGGTAAGCAAGCTAGAGGTTTCAATTAGTAAGTAATGCTACCACGGCGATAGGTCTCTCACGATATGACAAGAACTGCCCTCCGAGTTCCAGTGATAGAATGTTTGCGCAAACCGATAACATTTGCGGTTATTGGCGCATGCTCTTCTGCGGTGTTGTCCATCACCACCATCTGACCCAATGATGGGTTTGGATAGGGAAGCGTCATGCGATATTCATTAGACATCCTGTTCAGCGGGGAAGTGTGTGGTATAATCTCTGGCGGCCGTCTCGAGTTCTGTGAGTTTGAAAAGTGTCGGGTCTGATACTAAAGCTGCAGAGTAAACTAAACACAGACGAGAATTGAGGCAGGTGAGGCCGTAGGGCGGCGAGGCATGGACCACCAGGTGGAATGCAGTATCGACAGATGAAGCCGACAGAGGCAGGTGCGCTCAAGCAAATCGAGATTGGGATTTGGTTTGAGTAAGCACGATCGAACAAAGATGATGAATTGAGTCTGCGAGAGAGTTCAAAAGGTATTCAGCGTAAGAGAAAATGCTTGCTTTTCATATGGAACCAAGGTTTTCGGCAGTGACGATCGTGTACGTAGAAACAGTTCTACTTCAACTCGAACATGTTATCTTTGAAACAATCATATCACTTGGTAACTGTTTTGCCGGAGAAGGCGAAAGCATCGAATTAATAATTGAGACATGATTCTCAGCCGTTACACGACTGCAAGCGAAGAACCCTCTCGATTGCATCGCCAACCTTGGACTTCTGATGTAGATTATCAGGCAAGAGGGCTAGGCACAGCTTCAGATGAGATCTTTTCTGACAGTGATACGAGCCTAGGATCAGTCTCTATGACGGGTGCTGTGGTACCCATGGCATCGCTTTTAGGTCAGACATGGTTGTCTATGACCAAGCAGTTGGTGACACAAATGGGTAGAAGCTTTTGAGGGACGGACTTTGATGGTAAAGGGGTTATGAAGTGGAAGACTTCAGTCATGAATTGACGCTGGGTTTGACGGAGTGATCTGTGTGTTGAGCTGATACAAAGGGGAGCAAGGAAAGCTTCTAAACGGCTTTTATCCACCAGGATATGTCCTCCAACCGCTGGACTCTATTTCAAGCGAAGAAATCTCGGCAATAATGCGTGATCCCGCCTCTGTGACGGTAGCACATGGTATGTTCACTTCTCGTGGCTGGGTCAGGGCCAGGACTTGGCTGAACAATCAAGAACCGTCATTGTTTTAGGCTTTACCGGTTGTCATCATTATGGTTTGATATAAACCATATAAGAATATGCCGTTTCAGCATCGTCGGCAATCCATAACGTTCAATGTGTGTGAGCGTTCCCTTGCACCTTATTCAAGAGCGTGGGCTGTTCATTCGAGCTGGCACACTCACTTGCACAAGAATACCCAAGCAAGACCTTTCTTGCGAACACATCTGATTATCAGCGAGACTATAATATATGTAACACTATAGAGAGGTGTGATAAATAGTCTTGGCTGAAGGGTAGCTGCGTTGTACAGTTGAGTCTTTGGATGACTGCACAGCCAAACGACACTTGCCTGGCGCTACCCTGTGTCACTCTATTCCGCCACACTTGCCAGATGATCGGATGGTCTAGGAACGTGATGACTCTGAGCGAGAATACCTTAAGACACCGTGTTCGGCTAATGATTCTGGGATGGGTATCCCGTCTTCAAGTTGACAAACGAGTCCACGTGATTCTAAATATTGCTTACCTTATTGGTGTTACTTTGGCGTTGAACAGCCTCCCGCAACTGCAACTCTAATCGGCAATTGTCAGATACAAGAGTCGAAGAGCCTATCAGACTTTGTTTCCTTTGAGGTGGGCCATCTAACGTTGCGCGGACCTTGCTTTGGGACGCCCCCAACGGCTATTCTGCTATTAGTACTTCAGAGATCGCCTTGCAGGCTTCTTCTAGCCACCGGGATACCTTGGCCATCCCGTATAAATAAGCAACAAGCTGTTTTGGTATTGCCGTAGTCTGCTGACCTATGTCGGTATGCGTTGGCTCCCCATCCGTGCAGACCACCCTGCAGCGGCCTGGGACGATATGGGGTCGAAATGTCAGATTCTAAAGCATCAATATGGGGGCCAAAGCCACCAACAAATTCGATTTGTTCTTACTGCATCAGCCTTTCTTACCCGCCCAGAGAGCGGAACAGGCTGTTAATAGTGGCAAATAGACTGAAGCTAGCAAGGTCGCTATCCGCGCGTAATTCTTTAGATCGTTTGTGGAGTGAACGATCACACGTTGGATAGTAAATGTCTATATTCCTGCTGCATATACTTTCTTGTAACTCGGGAAAATGCAGCGACCAACCTCGTTTTAACACATATTAAAATCTAGTTGACCAGGAATCTGCTACTGCTCGTATTAACATATATGCGCTTTTTCAAAGATTGAAACAAAGAACATGTCTTTAGTTGCTTAGTTGCCTTTGTCTAGTTGGCACTTCATAAACAAGAACAAGGCGCTCGGTCTTGTGTACCCTCCAGATTATGAACCTCTGAGGAGCTATTGTATATCTCTTTAACTCATGGTATCTTGATAGAGGACCTGGAAGGTGCATATAGCTCCTGACATGGTAAGAAAGGGTTAATCTCTAACTTACATGCCTATTACTACTCATATATGTACAGTTACTTCGATACACCCGAACAAGACAGAGCTCGCTCCCCAGAAACACAAAAAGGACAAATCGTATTTCCATGAAAAGGCCGTGATGTCTGTCACACAGTGGAAGGGTAGAGTTTCTAGACTATCTTGAAGAAGCAGAAAATATGGCCCCCAGGCGTTGATACGTTAGAACAAAGGTGCCATGTTAAGCACACTGCCGTCTAGAAGGCGTTTGCGGGCTATGTTAACTTGACCGCTGTTCTTGCTCACTCAAAGAATCATTGCTTGCGCATCGGCTGCCTGCCCATATTATTCATCCACATGCTTTGAGCTAATACACATCCATGCCAACATATTCCCACAGCACTTGCACAACAGATAGATAGAACCTCCCGTCTTTTACAAGGGAAATTCCCACCAGTCTGTTTCCTGCCCCTTTTTTTCATCGGCTTTTGTAGTTGCCTCTTAGGGATCAAGCCGGGCACGGGACGTGCAACTGTTGGCAGTATCATGAGACGTGAAGTATTTATGACGGCATCTCCTTTTATCTTTACAACCACCTTATTGGACCATAAGGCCACAGGATTACTTAAAAGCCATCTAACAGTACTCTTCTAGAGGCAAGTGGTTAGAAGGGGGTGATATAAATACGAGATATCCGCCCCTTCCTCTCATGCGGACGAACACGACTGTACACAGAGTTGACACTGGACGATATATCGACACCTCTGATCCAGCCCTGACAACCAATTTATCCTCTCCGTTGGCATGATTGCCGAGGCAGAGTCGCAGGCAAAGGTTCATGTAGCATATCATGCAACTGCTCATGCATCTGTCTGCCAGTGCCAACCAACACGACTATCGTTTCTCCTCGCTTCCAAAACCTTGCAGCTCCTTGCAGATTCTTGGCACTGCAAAAGCGCCGCCAACATTATTGTCACTGGCACTTTTGATCAAGTGAATAGCCTGATGTTCTTGCATCTCATCGTCCCCCGACCCTGGGCTGCCGACTTCTTTTTCGCCCTCTTCTTCCCTTCCTCGCTCTCAGCCAGCCTCCACCCTCTGTATATCATCCCTCCCCCGACCCCCAACCAACCTTTCTACTTTGCTTTCCTTCACACCTTACTTCATGATTACTTAAAGAGAGAAGACAAAGCACCAACAGTCCCTCGCTGAACACTTGCCGCATCTTCTTGGGTGTGTTTTGGGCATCATGGAGGACGATATCGCCGTCGTAGGCATAGGCCTGCGGTTCCCCGGCGACGCGACTTCTCCAGAAGAACTGTGGAAAGTTTTGGAACGCGGCGAGTCTCAGTGGACTGAGTTTCCCAAAAACCGTCTGAATATTGATGGTTACTATCACCCTGGTGGTGATCGTCAGGGCAGCGTGAGTTGGCAACAACATATCAGATCATGATGGCATCGCTGATCAGCATTTGGCTCCTAGATTTCCTTCCGCGGCGCCCATTTCATCAAGGGCGATATTGCTTCTTTTGATGCTTCTGTGAGTTTTCATTTTCAAACTCCAACCTGACTCATCTAACCGTACCCCTTCCTCCAGTTCTTTTCGGTCTCGGCGGAAGACGCCAAAGCTATTGATCCGCAACAGAGGATCCTCCTTGAAGCCTCCTTCGAGGCACTAGAAAATGGTTAGTCCTCTCCCTCTTCCCAAAAATATCGAAACTAACATTTCGCTTTAGCTGGAATTCGAAAAGAAGATATCGACGGTAGTGATGCTGCTGTTTACGTCGGTTCTTTTGTCAAAGGTGAGCAAGGCCGGTACTTCATTTCAATGAGGAAACTCGCTGACACTCTCAAGATTACGAACAGGTGTGTCTCCGTGATCCAGATTGGCAGCCTCAGTATGCTGCTACCGGTAATGGCATCGCTATTATGGCGAATCGTATCTCATACTTCTTCAACTTGCACGGACCCAGCATGACCATCGATACTGGCTGCAGTGGCAGTCTTGTGTCTGTCCATCTTGCGGCACAAAGCCTTCGAACAAAGGAGACATCACTGGTAAGCCCATCTCGCATTACCTCCAACGCATGCTAACGGGTATTCAGGCGATCGCTGCCGGCGCGGGCATGATACTTACCCCTAATACCATGATGCCAATGACAGCGCTTAACTTCCTTAGTCCCGATGGCAAATGCTTCACTTTCGACTCCCGCGCCAATGGCTATGGAAGGGGTGAGGGTATTGGTGTCGTCGTTATGAAGCGTCTTTCAGATGCGATCCGCGATAATGACACCATCCGTGCGGTTATCCGAGCCACAAATGTCAACCAAGATGGACATACCACTGGTAGGCTAATGCCTTTCTCTCCTATTCAACCACTAACATCCAGAGGCATCACACTTCCAAGCAAAGAAGCTCAAGTCGCCAATATCAAATCTGTTTACAAGTCTGCTGGTCTTGACTTCACTCAAACGGCATATGTTGAGTGCCATGGTACCGGAACCAAAGCTGGAGATTGGCGTGAGCTCAAGGCCATTTCCGAGTCACTAGGCTCTGTTCGAACTGCCGACAATCCCATTGTCGTTGGTTCAGTCAAACCCAACATTGGTCATCTCGAGGGCGCTGCAGGTGTGGCTGGCCTTATCAAAGGCGTTCTTACTCTTGAACATGCCAAAATCCCGCCCAACATCAATTTCGAGGTAGCCAACCCGGACATTGATTTCAAAAACTGGAAAGTCAAGGTATACATCTACCTCATCATTGAAGTATCAGTCGGAAACTTACAGTTTATTTCAGGTACCAACAGAGATGATGAACTGGCCCCTCTCTGGCTTACGTCGTGTCAGTGTCAACTGCTTCGGCTTTGGTGGTACGAATGCTCATGTTATCATGGATGAGGCTCCTCGATACATGTCATCCCGGGGAATCAAGGGCAACCACAACTCCTTTGAGACTGGTAGTTCAACTCAGTCACAAGCCGATCGCAAGTCGGGCTTCGAGCCTCAGCTTTTCGTCTACTCGTCTCACGAGAAGTCAGGTGTCCAGCGCGTGGTGGAGTCTCACCTCCCTTATCTAAAATCGCGGGAGAATAGCGACGCATCTTTTCTCCAGAGTTACGCCTATACACTCGGCTGTCGCCGATCAAACTTCGAATGGAAGCATGCGGTTGTTGCCAAGTCTCGAGAAGACCTGATTGCCAAACTCGAAAGCATCGATAGTTCTCGCATCAAACGAACATCTAAGAACAAGCAGCCCAAAATTTGCTTTCTTTTCTGTGGTCAGGGAGCTCAGTTTGCGCAAATGGGCAAAGATCTTCTGCCTTTCGAAGCTTTTCGAGACGCTCTAGAAGCTGGCTCACATTACCTGAAGAGTGTCCTTGGAAGCCCGTTTGAACTTCTTGAAGAGATTCTCAAAGACCCGAGCATGAGTCGCATTTCTTCCCCCAGGATATCGCAGCCTGCCACTACTGCTATTCAAATTGCCTTGGTTGACCTTTTTGACTCATTCCACATCAGTCCCAACTATGTCATTGGACACTCCTCAGGAGAGATCGCAGCAGCCTATGCATCAGGTGCTCTTACAAGGGAAGCAGCTTGGGAGGTTGCCTACTACCGTGGCGTAGCTGCATCATCGCTCATCAAGAAGTCCCCCAAGATCGAAGGATCCATGATGGTAGTTGGTCTGTCTATCGTTGATATCAAAGGTAGCTATGACGATAAGGCCTGGCCCTGTCAAGTCGCTTGCGTCAACAGTCCTCGGTCTGTAACCCTTTCGGGAAGAAAGGAAAACATTCAGCGCGCCTTTGTTGAGCTATCTGACAAGGGTATCTTCTGCCGCGTTCTACCCGTAAAGGTTGCTTACCACTCTTCGGACATGTTGCTGGTTAAGAACGAGTACAAGTCTGCTTTAAGTCTCGTCCATCCACAAGACCACCGGAAGTCAATAGCCATGTTTTCTTCCGTTACCGGCAAGTCAATCGATGGCGGTCAACTTGACAAGGGATACTGGGCTACCAACCTGGTTTCTCCCGTCATGTTTATGTCTGCTATCAGCGCTATGCTGATGCTTTCGCCCAATGATGTCCCTGACATGATCATTGAGCTGAGCCCGTCTTCCACACTTCGTTCACCAGTTCTTGATATCGCCAAATGCGTTGAGAACAGAAATCCACCGACCTATCTTTCTGCCCTTGATCGTAAGCTACATGGTGCAATTTCAGTATTGGATACCATCGGCGAAACTTGGATGCATGGATACAAATGTAGTGTGGACAAGATCGTCACTCGAGGGTCTTACCAAGTGCCCCTCAAGTCTCTGGCGGATCTTCCTCCTTATCCATGGAACCACGAAAGAAAATACTGGCACGAATCTCATCTCGGCGAAGCCAACCGGTTTCGAGAGTTTCCTCGACAAGATCTCATAGGCGCTCCGACCGCTGATGCCGTCTCTTTTGAACCCCGATGGCGCGGATTCCTTCGCCTCTCCGAAAATCCTTGGATTCAAGATCACCAGGTACAAAAGACGATCATCTACCCTGCCGCTGGCATGGTCACTATGGCTCTACAAGGTGCCAGCCAGCTGACTAAGGACAAGAAGAATCTCCTTGGATATGAGATCACCAACCTGCGAATCGAGAAGGCTATGATTGTCCCGAACACATCACATGGATTGGAGATGGCTATGAACTTCAAGTGCGTCGCTCCTGCGTCAATTGGGAAGGATCAAGGTAACTCTTACGAGTTTCGCATCTACTCGAAACAGCTTGGGTCACCATGGGAGCAGAATGCTTCTGGGCACATCCAAGTACGATACAAGCGTGGTCAATGGAAGGTTGGGTTTTCTCAGCACCGCAAGAGATACGAGTCACTCAAGACCATTTGTACGGAATCCATTGTTCCTAGACAACTCTATGAGCTCCTCGACATTGTCGGTATGAACTATGGTTCTGTCTTCCAGAATATCGTCCACATCCTCAAAGGTGATCGTGCGTGCCTCACCAAGATCCGCATTCCCGACACTCGATCCAAGATGCCTGCCAAGTTTGAGTATGATCATCTGATTCATCCTGCAACACTTGATTCTATGTTCCAGACACCATTCGCGATCGAGAGTGAGCCTATGGTTCCAACATTTATCAGGAGTATCTTTGTTGCAGCAAACATATCCCGCGATATCTCAAAGGAATTCGATGGATACTCCACTGCCATCCGAACTGGTATTCGTGATGCAACCGCAGATATAACCATGACGCAGTCAAATTGGGAGCAACCATCCATTGTGATCAGCGGTCTTCATTTCACTGGTATCTCCAACACTTCTCAGAACTTAGGTGACTTTCTTCCAAATAACCGCACTCTATGCACTGAAATCACTTGGATGGAAGACATTACTTGCGCAAGAGCAGCAAAGATTGAAGAGTTTGTAAAGAGACTGGGTCACAAACTACCAGGACTTTCAATCCTCCAAGTTGGCGGCACTCTTGGAACCACAGCGAACATCCTTGAAGCTTTGCCTCATCTCAAAGGACAAAGACCTTGGTTCTCTCGATACAGTTTGGCTCAACCCAACCCTAAAGACCCATCCCTTGACATTGCCGCATTGGTGAAGGGGACTCCGGCCGAAGATTTCGTTGAGAAGAGATCTATTGATGGTTCGGAGCCTCTGCCGGACTATGATTTGATTCTTGTTTGTAACCAACATGGCGTCGATATACCCAAGCTTTGTACTCATCTGAAGCAGCCTGGGTATCTGATGGAAGGCTTTCTGTATGGCAAGTATGACCCAGAGAACGAGGAGATTCTTTCTCACAGCTACACTGAAAAGAGTGGCAAGACTGTGGAAATGAAGTTTCGTCTTCATCACCAAGGCCTTCCACAAGATTGGCACTCTGTGCCTGGCGTTGTCATTCTTCTACCTGATAATCCTCCATCTGAGACGCAATCCCTCGCTGGTAAACTCATCATCGAACGTCACGCTATCTTGCAGATTCGTACTATGCAACCCAATGAAATTCTGAATGAGCCAGATAGATTGAAGGGCAAGATAGTCATCTCTCTTCTTGACTTCTCCTCAGGACCCGAAGCAGGTGCATCCGTTTTCAACTGGACTGAGACTGATTTTAAGGCCTTTCACACCCTTCACCAACAAGCAAAGGGGATCCTCTGGATCTCTCGCAGTGCCAACATGAAACCAAGAAATCCCAAGGGGGCTCCCATCATCGCTCTTGCGCGCACACTTATGTCAGAAGATCCCTTGAAGACTTTCGTGACCTTCGACTTGAGTATGGGCACACCTCTCAACTCTCCTTCGGTGGTGGAGAGTGTAGACAGGATCTTTCTTCAGACATTCGCGTCAGCCCAAGGCTCTAGTCCGCGTGAGTTGGAGTATGGGGAGAAGAACGGCGTCCTATACATTCCTCGACTTATTCCTGTTGTTCCGCTTAACGACATTGTCGAAAACGGCATTTCCAATGAGATTACCAAGGTGCCATTCCACGGTTACCCGCGCCAATTGAAGCTTGAGGTCTCTCGACCTGGCCTGAAAGAAGATAGCTTGACCTTCACTGCCGGCACCACGTTCACTCCTAAGCCTGGCGAAATTGAAATCATATTCGAAAGCGCACCTCTCGACTTTCTTGATCTAGAAACGTCCATGGGTAGAACGGTAGATTCTGAGGTTGGAGCTGAAGTACGCGGTCGTGTCGGTCGAATTGGCTGCAATGTCTCTGGTTTCATAACAGGTGACCGTGTCAGTGGCCTCGTCGCTGGCGGTTCTATCAAGAGCAACGTCAATGTAGACGTTCGCCTCGTCGCCAAGTGGCCAAACGACATTCCCCTTGTCTACTGTGCCAGTGCTTACCATTGTTTTATTAATGTTGGAAGGCTCGGACAAGGGAAGAACTCAGTACTCATCCATGCTGGAGCAAGCCCCTTTGGCCTTGCAGCCATTGCAGTGGCTTTCAAACTATCTGTCGAAGTGTTTGCAAGTGTCATGGGGCCGAATGCTGGAAGACAGCGCGAGATTTTGGAGGGGCTTGGCCTGAATAAAGCCCACATTGTCAATGCTGACTCGGACAACTTTGCCGCGGTTATCTGCGAGCATTTGGGAAGGGGTGTTGATCTTGTTTACAACTCAACCCAGAAACACATCACAACCAACTTTCAATGTGTCCGCCCAGGTACGTCCCCATTCTCTTTGTGAAATGTATGTATCTCTAACTTCTTACAGGCGGTACGGTCATTCAATTCGCCAACAAGCTACCAAACCCTCAGACTGTTCAAGTTACATCTGCCGCTGTTTCTTTCGTCACCTTTGACCTTACAAACCTGATCAGATATGAACCAGACTACATGGCTGTGGTTATTGAGACTATTTCTGAGTACGACGAGCTTGACTTGAGCAAATTTGCTACTTTAAAATACCTCACTAAATCAATTGAGCTTACTAACATCAGAGAGGCATTCGACGTCATCGAGAAAAACCCTTTCCTTGGATTCGTTTCTATCATTGGTACCCCTAACGCAAAGCCCCAGGTTGAGATTGCGACAAAGAAGCGAACCAGGTCCCTACACCAGTCTATATCTAAGACTGATACCTATCTTCTTGCCGGTGGACTGGGTGGTCTTGGCCGAAGTATCTGTGAATTGCTTGTCAAAAATGGTGCCAAGCATATTGCCTTCCTATCACGCTCCGGCACTTCATCTGAGAATACTCGCCACTTTGTTGATGCTCTCAAGAAGCAGGGCGTCGATGCGCGAGTCTACAAGGTGGACATATGCGACGCAGAAGCTCTTGCTGATATTATCAAAAAAGAAATCCGTGAAGAAATGCCGCCCATCAAGGGTGTTTTCCAATGCGCTGCGGTCATCAAAGATTCCATTTTTGCAAACATGACATACTCTGACTGGGCCGCCGCAGTCCGACCAAAGACTGTTGGTTCGGAGAACCTTGTTCAAGTGGTATCGGTCAACTCGGAAGATGCATTCTTCATCTTCCTTGCCAGTTCTGCAGGAGTCATTGGTAACCGTGGCCAGGCGAACTATGCCGCTGGCAACTGCTTCGAAGATGCCCTCGCTCTGAGTCGTCAGCTTGAAGGCAAGCATGCTGTTTCCATCGATCTCGGGCCTGTCCTTAGTGCGGGCATGCTCGCAGAGGGTGATGAGGTTCTTGACATCCTTAGAGCCAGCGGATTCTATGGTATCCGACATCAAGACTTCCTTACCATGGTCACCCACGCTATCACTAAGGAGATCGCACCTAAATCTCCCATGCCCAGTCGCGTCGTCATGGGTATCGGCTCTGGCGGCCTCATTCGACAGAACAAGCCAGCCGATCCGTACTGGTCTCGAACTGCTCTCTACAACTATTTAAACCTGGTGGACATGCCGCCTCCTGACTTGGGCATCATTAATGGCTCAACTAAATTTGACTTGAAGTCCCTCCTTTCATGCTGCTCTGGCGTAGGCGGAGCTGCTGAAATCGTCACAACGGGTCTTTCTCATATGCTTGCCAAGGCGATGAATATGCTTCCTGAGGAAATTGACACTGGAAAACCACCTAATGTTTATGGTGTCGACTCTTTGGTAGCTGTTGGAGTTCGTAATTGGGTTGTCACCAACTGTGGTGTTGAGATCTCTGTTTTCGAGGTCTTGAGTGACAAGACAGTCGCCGAACTTGGTGCGGGGATTGCCACGAAGGGTGGATTTGGAGCGCAGGACGACTGAACGTTAGTGTGCTTATTAGAGTGGAGGAGAGCGTAATATATCAAGTGTAGGACAGGTTAGTTTATATATGATGGAGCAGAAAGTGCTGGAATGTATACGATCTGAGAATGAGCCAAACACACAAACACCAGACAGCCCTTGGTACTCAAGAAACAAAATGAAGCAAATATTGGCTGTTTATATTGATAGAGTAGATATGTCCTTTCTTAAGTCAAATTAGACTTCCCTTCCTTTGATTAGTTGGTAAACACACTATTCTTGTTGTGATATATCACGACTCTCAACTAGAATAGAGCACAAAAACTGCACAAAGCTCAGAGCTACGTTAATACCACAACTTAATGTGTTCAGCATAAACAGAGACATTTATCCCAAATCAATGAATGCTTATGTTAAATGTTGTAGTCATTTCATATGTTGACTTTAATTGTACCTGTTTGCTTTCTTTCTTTCTTTCCTTCCTGATCAAGGCTGCCAGACTGCCTCGACAATGCTCATTCTGCAACCCTCGGGTCTCGTCACGCCCTTTGACAACATTTGTTAGCACAGATAACGGCCACAACAGGGTTATGACTGGTAGCTTACCCTAAAAATGAAGCGCTCATCGGCATCCTTAAACAGCTGTTCGAACTCCTTCTCCGTACGCTCCTGGGCATTTAGGAGGGACAGCATAAGCAAGTCCATACTCCGCATGATTTTCTCATCCCAGTGGTTCTCAACCCCGGGCTCGCGGAGACAGTGGTCGTTGATGATGACTCTCGCTCCGGGTTTGAGAGCCGGCACTAGATTCTTGAGGATCTTGATAGCGTACGGACTGGACAGGTTATGCAAAATCCAGCGGAAATAATATACTATCTTCTCGTCAGTATATGCTTTAAACCAGAAATGTTAGTAGTGTCTTACCATCAGCACCCTTGACAGGCTGTTCGGTAAAGAAATCATGGGCTTGAAGCGATATGCGTTGAGCCACTCCCTCATCCGCACATATTGGCTCCGGTACGCTACTGATTGTCTTGGGCAAGTCTTGCACGACGAATTTCATCTTGTCCCATTTCTTAGCCAGATCGACGCACACAAAGCCATGGCTGCCGCCGATATCTACCAACGTGCCCTGCCTATCATTCACCTCGGAGAAGTCGTAGTTATCCACCAAATAATGCACTTCATAGCCCTCGCCACCGGTCAAACTCGCCATAGCTACAGCAAATCTCTCTCCTCGGGGAGGGTCCTTGCCAAACGTCGCAAACATGGGCTCTTTGCCCACCGTCCCCCAGGCATGGTTGAAGCCGGTGGTAGTGAGCGAAGTTGCCTCTGGGTCGGCTCGGATGGCTTCCAGAGTATGAGCTCCAGCTGGCAAGAAATCTTCTCCGTTCACTCCCACCCAGGCTTGGAGGTTTGTATCTTGGGCAAGTACTTTCGAGGCAGCAGTGTGTGCTATGAAACCTGGTTCTGGTTCATGAAAAATCTTGTTCGTGATAGCATGGCGAAGAATGCGAGCCAAGTTTACGAGACTGATGGGGGCTGAGATTTTTGTTTGAAGTTCAGTCAGAGCAATAGGTCTATCCAAAGGCACAAGGCTAGCTGGGAAGCGTTAAGTATACATTTGGTAATGTGGAAGAGTGACATACGAATTCCATAGCTGTTGAGAATTTGGAGGCTCACGGTATCCATAAACTTTCATGTGTCAGTGGTGAGCACAATCCAGGACAGTAAACATACATTCCATATTCCCCATCTAACAGTCTCTCTAGGTCCTCTTACAAGAAGCTCTAGCTCTCTTGCTGCAGACGAGATCTCTAGGCGGCTTTTCTGTATGTCATCTGGCAACTTGGGGAGATCTCCAGGGCTTCCAACATCAAACCCTAGATTGGGAAGGTCATTGCTTTTGAAGTATTGGTCCAGTTTCTCCGTCTCTTCGGTAATTCTCCTTGCCAATTGGATCATCAGAGATGTATCCAAGCTTCGTAGACCTTGCGGACCCGGCGGGGTGAGTAATTCGGTCATGTTGGCTGACTGGGTGTGTGGGGGGTCGTGGTTCACTGTGAACGTCGCAATGCGATCTGGGCTGCGTGATTTTATACATGTTCCAAGACCATCATAAGCCCAAAGAGACTCTAGATCTTAGACTACCGTCAATCCCAATGCGGCGGACACAGGGATACGCGAGCTGCTCAGAGCATGAACGGCACCACCCTCCTTTTTGATAGCGTCAGTGGACAGTGGAACAGGTGGCAAGGATGTGTTAAGCTTCAATCCCACATCAATTCCAGAGTCGCCATGATTGGCGTAAGTATCCCGCAGTCTGCGGCGTTAATCCTTGAAAGCCAGTTCGTGGCATTACTGGAAGCTGTACGGTACAGTCACGATAAGAGGGCTTCTGTAAGGTCTTTAGCCAGGAGTTTTTTGTTCCGCAGGCTAGCCCGGGAGCTAATAAGCAATGGCGTTAGGGATACGAAGTGACAAGCTCTGCAAAGCCTTGCTGCATTACTAATAATTATTTGGTATGCTTTGGTTGATCCTTCGTCAGAAGTGCCAAAAAAAACCCATTGGCGAAGCTCCTCGTTGTACTCTGTGCTCGCGGTGCGCATAGTAACCGCCTGATCAGTCAGTGTTCGCAGGCTGCGACATCTGTGTTATGCGACATTGGGTGCGTAGAACTGTCATCGGCTGAGAAATCCCGGTGGGTTGAGTGACGGGGTGCAGCATGACCCTGGACGAAAAGAACAGCTCATGTTTATTTTGTACTAATTATTCACCGGACTTTGTATATCTGAGCGGCCTACAACTGGCGTGGCTGTTTAAGTTTAGCCCTTGAGTCGTACAAGCTGATGGGGCATAGGGTCATCGACCAGATCAGACAGACAGACGCCTCAGGATTTTCTAGGTATGGTTCGCATGACATGATAGCGTCCGCCTCTATGGATTTTTACCCCTACAGTGGCCCCACGTCAATGTGGCTGCTCCTTGTCGGGTCGGCACGTCCTTAGTTGCTGAAAGGTTCGAAGCCATCAATCACTAGGCTTGTGTCGCTGATTTCCCCCCGTCTCTTTCAAAGGCCTCAGTATGGTCTTTGCCCATAAACGATGTGCATAGGCATATACAGAAGTGCTCTGTTGTCCGTGTACGCTCTTCGTACACTAATGAGGAACACTTCGATTTGCTCACGACTCCATCCCATACCTCTTGTCATGGGACCCAAGGCGATTGCTTGTAACCCATCTGTCAATATGGTCCGCCAGTACAATCCGACAGTCTTGAGAACTTGATTTTTGGGCCAAGTGCCGAGAGGGACATGAAATATTCGTTCTGTGACATTCACGAAGCCGGCTGCTTGCATCTTGGCAGCAAGTTTACCTCCCGCTGCAGCAGGAAAATCAACACCAAGGGTTGCGAGTCCGTCAGTGACGTATTGCCAGTACTGTGCGACAGGGTGTTCGCCCGGTGGTACAGCCACACCAGTTCTTGCGTTATGCGGATAGTGATGGATTTCCTGGAGCTCCATCCAACCTCCTGGTTTTAAGTGCCTTGCATTGCGTAAGTACGAATTCAGTATGATATTGAGAGAGTTGATGCTCACTGCAGTGCATTACCAAAAAGCTGGGGCCAGTTTTTAATTGCCTGGACTGTATGCCGGGAATGGATGTAGTCAAAATGGTCCTGAGGGTGAAGCCAGGTTGATTCCACATCGTCAACCATGAAGTGAACATTGGGTGGTAACCAAGTCGGTTGTATGGGTGAGAGATCGATGCCGAGAACGTTGGCACTTGGATATTGCTCGCCCACTGGTCCACTGTTAGCTGTTAAAAGGAGCATATGCATAGGATGGCCTCACTCTCTATTGCCCAGATTCCCGTGCCAGTTCCAATATCAAGGACATTCTGGGTGTTGTCACCCAAGGGTGCGAAATGAAGTTTTTGGCCAGATAGTAATTTCACCATGGCGTGTTTCATATCTTCTCTTTCCTGTTCCACATCGTCGTTGGGGAAGTTGTAGGCTCCAGCCCGGAAGCTATGGTAGCGACGACCATTCTCGAACATATAGTCCCGAACAGATGACCCGATGGAAGTACTTGCGGAGCTCATGCTATCGCTTCCATAACCAGCATCAGACGCAGCATCGCCTATGGAACTGTATTCATCACTGTCGGCAATGATATTCTCCTCGGCCTGTGCGACAGCTTGTCTAGACAAAGCCTCCTGCTCTGTGACCGATAAGTCTGGGAACATAGAGACACCATTCGGGTGTGCAAGGGGCGATGTGATAATGGAATCATTGCGTCGATGCTGGCCATGAACGTCTGGAGTTGAGGAACGTGCTGTGCGATCTACCCCATAGATGTCTTTAAAAACATCAAAAGTTTTACTTGTTTGTGAAGGTAAGTCAGTGGCGTTGTCGTTCGGATTTTGCCCGGGTAGGCCTGTGCTCAATGGAACTGGTGTATCTCCTCTGAAGTTTGCCTGGACTTCAGATTTGGCAGCACCATATCTTGACTGGCCGCTGCCGGATGTTTCGTCAGGTCTGTCCATCGCACCTAAGAAAGTAAGTGCCGGGAGGAAGACGGATATAAGGAACAAATTGTTATTTGCAAAGTTGGCGCGATGTCGAAAGCAGAACCTCAAAGCAGAAAAGTGAGATGCTCTCGACAATATGTCCGACCAAGAGTCTCGTGTATACCGCCTTCGGAATTTGCCAGAAGGTTAGTAATTGAGAATGTGAATTGAAGACGTCGGCGCAACTTGATGACGATGCAAGGATGGTTCAGAATTGGTTAAAACAGATCGTGCAGGATGATCTGGTGCAAGGGGGTCCGTCAATCGCCCAGGATTGGACAAGACAATGGTTTCAAAGTCTCAAAGTCAACGCCAATAACAAGGCCACATCAAGAAGATGCGCGAGAGTAATTCGAGGTGGTGTGATCGAATTCAAGATGCGACATCTACTGCAGGTGTAGAAAGAGAGAGTTCATGTCCCGAGAAGAGGCGTCCTGGAATACCTGGGCAGGTACTAATAGAGGAGGCAGGTACTATTCCGTAGGTACTCCGTACCTGCTAGACTTACATCGACGGTGGAAGCTGGTGGGGCCAGACATTTAGGTTAGCTGTTGGTTCCTTCCATCCTACGGCGGCTACTCACTGACGTGTGGCAGGTATGCTCCGCGTACTGCACTTGCGGATAGATCGTGCCAAGAAATGGCAGGTTCCATGGGTAGATCTGGATGGATACCTTATTACAAAGCAAGAGACTGTTCCAGGCCGTATTTAGCACATACCTACCCAAATAACTCTCTATTTTCAAGGCATTGACTCTCCAACAATATTTATGGCCAAGTACTCAATAGGTAGTAGATGGATGGCTTGGCAAACATGGCTGTAAGTATCCTCACAAACAAAGAAAATGCACGGCTTGAGGTTTCCGGGTTTTTGAAATAGCCTGGCCACGTTGAATGTGAACCTTTCCTTACTAAAAGCAAGCATGGAGTTTGCTGTTGGTGGGATATACGAGCCAACCCTTCTTTTCTAAGACACTCACTGCGTTGTGACAACGTGAGTGGACTACTCATAAATGACATATCAAGACGCAGAATGCCGCCCGTCCGGAGTAGACGGCGCGGGATTCTTTCCTTTCTTTTTCTTGTTCCGCGTACTGTGGGTGTATCCTTGCAACGTGGATAAGCTTATAACGCACACAAGAGCATGAAACACTTCAGGCTTGAATAATTATCACCAGACTGCCCAAATCATAAACCACAGATTCCATCCCAGACTAAGTTGACCAGGTGTCGTTTAGCTTGCCAAGAACCTTGTTCAATCGCGACCGGCAATGCAGGGCAGGGCGAGGAGCTGCCTCAATTAGATGGTAGGTAGGTCAAGTAGGTATGGCTAGTGTCCACTTTTAACCACATTTTTGGACGTCATTCAAATTCACTTTAGCCGAAGCTTCCATCTACGCGTGTTGATCCTCGTTTGGGTTACCAATCGCACGCAACCCAACATGCCTCAATTCGTCCATTGCGTTGGGAGCCCAGCATTCAAGCCCGACGAACTTATTGAAGATATCGACCGCCAGAAAGAAGCATTAGATTATCTGCTGAAGAATGACCTCTACAACGCCAGTCGAGTACTACTTAAACTCCCAGATCCAGATACTTACACGTACCATGCTATCACAAGTGTGAAGCTTGCCCAGGTGCAACATGTTGTCAGCCTCGGCGGCGTCAATGGCCTACACGCCTGGTATCGCAACGAAGATGGTTCACCTGTAAGAGCTCGCCCATCCATGACACTCGAGAAGAACAAGAGAGGCTGACCTCGCTGCAGAGGGATTCACCCACTCAGGCTGACATTGAAGCATATGTCTCCATCTTCAGGCCATCAACAGCCACTGCTGCTTTTCTGAAGAACCTAGGAACAAATGCCAAAAAGGGTTCAATAAGGCGTAAGGTGGCAGACAACCTGGAAAGCAAGCGATATCTGCACCCGGGGCTTGCAACAACACTCACCATACCCAAAAGCAAGAAGCCGCCCAGCACAAATCCTTATCTCGATTTTTGGATGTGGGCATGTCACTCCCTCGAATGGTGCGGCCCTTGCCCAGCATCTGAACGCATTGTATCCCATCATGTGCTTCCTATTTTTATGCACCACTTTGGCTGCGCAACCCCAAGTCACGAAAGTCTTTCCATACTCAAAATCCTTGCTGACGGACGCGCGATCGCGGACATAGGGTCAGGAAATGGATACTGGGCATTCATGCTCCGCCGTTACGGCCTGACGGTACATGCGGTGGATAACATGCAGAGCGAATGGCGAGTTAACTGGGTCAATGATACGGTCATATCGGACGGTGTCAAGTGGTTACGCAAGAATGGCAGTGGAAAAGACATGGTTCTCTTGCTCGTGTATCCTATCGTTGGCGGTGGCGTCGGCGGCGGCACTGAGGGTGGTTTTACGCGGAACCTAGTAGCTGCGTTCGAGGGCGACACTATCGCGGTTGTGGGCACGCAGAATCGAAACGGCTACACAGGGTTCAAAGGAGTGACTATGGATGAGTTTATGGAGCGGGAACACAAAAACTGGACAATGGTGGCTAAGATCGGGCTGCCCTCTTTTCCTGGGAAGGATGAGGCGTTGTATGTGTTTCAACGCGGAGCAAGAGTACCACCACAATAGAATGCTTCCAACATCTGTTACAGTATCAAGATGATTGACGAAGCCTTTCCTTTTTAGGCTTTAAATATGGTGGTTACCCAATGGCGTGGGACAACCAGCCTGGCCGGTAAACGAAAAGGACGGATGGTCATCTACCGAACCGTCGGATACCGTGGTATCCTCCATGGAAACTCAATCAACTACAACGTCATAGTCTCAAGGTTCACAGCCTCAAAAGAATCACCTTTCGTGCCTCGTACGTACCTAGATTAGTCAAGTCATATCATGGTTCGACCTCAATCTCACCCGCATACTCCGGACATGTACAGCCCAGCCCCGCAAATAACATGCATGGAAATTGTAACCCTGTTCTCAGCCTCCCGTTCCCCTCTTAAACAATCCAACCCGAGAGCCACCATTAAACAAACCCCAGCAAAGCGGGCCGGTGAAAGAGTCTTAGCGCTCGGGGTTTTCCGATTTTCAGTCTCTCGGGCCAGTTTAACTGGTCTGCCCTGCGGACATTTCTTGCAGTTCGGGTCCTATGATGCTCTCCCCCTCCACTGAGAGAAAACTACAAGGGCTTTAGGGCGCTGCAGGTCAGGTTCCAATTCATTCAGCCCCTCTCCTCCCCAGGATAAAAAGCACCCAACCCAACAATGCCCCTCGGTAGGCCCGCGACGCTTTGCGCGGCGTGATCATTAAATATGTACCGATAGTCCCTGATTTATAGCTCCATTAAGCACCATATCTTCCACCACTTTTTATTTCTTAATCATCTGGTCCCTGCTAGTAACGGCTGACACGGGACGACCCTGTAAGCTTGTCTCCACCCAAAAATCATACCTTACCTTAGGTAGTAGCCTAGTTCTAGTTACCCCTCGCCTTCATTCCAACAGCTTGAGCTCTAAAGTTTGTTTCAACAAAAACAGAACTCGATCCAAATCAAAGACCATGTCTCTCAGACCTGACGACAGGTCCCGAAAGGACCGCTCTAGATCGCGCTCTCGCGCTCGTTCAAAGAGCGATGTTGCACCAGAGCGCCCTTCTTATAGCGACACCCGGGAACCGAGCTATATCTACCCAGAGGACGATCTTAGTGATCGCTATGCCAGTCGTCCCGGTGCTCCCCAAGCAAGCGGTGCTCTTCCATATCCTGAAGAAGCCGGCATTTATCCCGCATTCCCAGGAAACCAAGTTCATTATAGCTACGACTCCCAGCCGCCTACCTATCGAACTGCGTCTCCGCCTTCAGAATCACCATACCGTTCCTCGCACGACAGGTTTGACAACAACCTGCCAGGCGCGTTTCCAAATGACAACCGCCGCGAGAAGGACAGAGACCCATACGTTCACAATGTAGACCCTCGTGCCAAGGAGGAACAAGAAAAAGACAGATTCAGTTTCCTACCCCAAAAATACATGCGCAAGCTCACCGGATCTCCAAGTGACGACAAAGAGAAGGACTCACGGAGTCGCAAAGATAGACAAGACGACGATCTAGCATATGGAAAGCCCCCCGTTCCTCTGCGACCCAAAGGCCCAGCTGATGACTTGGCCTATGGCAAGGCCGTGGGAGTTCCTTCAACGGCCAGCCAAGTCATGACCACATACAGCCCCGCCCCAGCTACCGACGACCAGTATTATTCTCAACAAGCGCCCGCTTACGGATATTCTCATCGTGATCCCGCCAGTCCGTCTGTTGACCAGTATGGCTCATACAAGACAAAGGAGGACTCGCGCTACGCTGATACTCACGGCTCAGCCGCCAACGTTCTAACTGTCGAGCCCAAAAGCCGTGAGGAACGTAGAAGCCGCGATGATGATAAACACCGCGACCGTCGCAGAGACAAATCATCAGGCCCTCGGGGTAGCTCAGACCTTCTCGCGGTTGACTCGAGCAGTCGAAGACGCGAAAAGTCGCGAGAGAGATCTCGCTCGCGTCGGAGAGACAAGTCGCCTTCAAGAGACAGTCTAGGCGTGGAGAAACACCGGCGAAGATCGCGGTCTAGGGATGGGCACCGTAGTCGAAAAGACAAATCGCCTCAGCCTCCAACCGAGAGGATGTCAGGCCTCAGTATCAACACAGGATTGACAGTCGGTGGGTTGGCTGCTGGCGGGCTGGCTGGCGCATCTCTGGCAAATGCTCCTGCTTCGCCCATGCTCGAGTCCTACTATGGTACTTACCAGGACATGTCTCCTATGCCTTCGCCTCTTTTACTTGCCTCCAAATATCCGGGAGACGACAGCAGGGCCATGGAAGCGCTCTCTCCATTGGGATCCGATAACGAGGGTGATAACAAGCGCCGTAGCCGACGTGCTCGCTTCCATGACTCTGACGATATCACGACTCAACTCGCCCAAGCCCTCAAAGGAAGTCATCGACCCGATACTGAGCCACTCATTGAGATTCTACCGAGCTTGACTCATGATCAAGTTATGAAGCTTCGCGCCGACTACAAAGCGCTTGTCAAGACGGGTTCTGAGCGCAAGGGTGTCAACATTGCCAAGCATATCCGCGCTCGTCTCAAAGATGAGGATCCGCTTTTGATGAAGGCATGCTACTCCGTCGCCCTCGGTATGTGGGAGAGTGAAGCATACTGGGCCAACTTCTGGTACCAGGGTGACAAGACTCGCCGAGAACTTCTCATCGAGTCTCTTATGGGCCGCACCAATGGCGAAATACGATACATCAAAGATTCTTTCACGGATAAAAAGTACGACAACAGCCTCATCAAGTGCATGAAGGAGGAACTGAAGGAGGACAAGTTCAAGAAAGCTGTTCTCCTGGTACTTGAAGAACGGCGCATGGAGGAATATGACCATTATGGCCGCTTGTTACCGATCGACTACGCTCTGGTTGACCAGGACGCTGCCGAGCTGCGCCGATCCGTTAGGTCTGAAAAGGGTGGTGAGACAGCTATGATCAATATCATTGTACAGCGGAGCGACTCTCATCTACGCGCTATCCTACAGGAGTATGAGCGTCAGTACCGTGCCAACTTTGCACGAGACGCTCTCAAGAAGAGTGGCAACCTTGTGGTAAGTATTATCCTTCGTCATATTCATAAAGCTTGTCCCATCGCTAACATAAACCAGGGTGAACTATTGGCACATATCCTCAACGGTGTGATCAATCGCCCTGTCCGCGATGCCCTCCTTATTCATCACGCCACCTCAGCATCTCGTAAGGACGGGCTTCGTCGTGAGCTGCTCATCTCGCGCCTTGTCCGATATCACTGGGATCCGCACCACATGCGCGCCGTCAAGCAAGCTTATCGTGAGCGCTATGGTAGAGGTATGAGAGATGCAGTTCGCGATGCAACCAGTGGCGAATGGGGGCAGTTTTGTGGTGAATTGTGTATTGCGCGAATGCCTGATGACGTGAGGAAGTTTGATAAGGTCAGCTACAGTACGCGGTAAGTGGACTTATGATTTATGAATAGATGGATGGACGATGTGTAGGATTAACTGGTATGTGGTGTTTGTAAACCATGTATGATGGGTGTATTCCGATTTGGATAATGGCAACGCATCCCCGAGCTTCGACGCAGTCACATTATAACATTTGGTACATAATTCAACTTGCATTTCTTTAATATCGGTTCTCGACCATGTACAGTGACCATTACTTCTTTGATCCTCTGCCTCTTCCGCCCTTGCCCTTGGCACCCTTCTTACCACCTCCCCCGCCTCCTCCACCGCTGCTACTTCCACCAGCCATCAAAACCCTCACCTTGCTTACCGGCACAACGTTGAAAGTTTCCTCGGGCTTCAGCGCCTTGATCAACTCAACTTCACGGGGCCACATCCGTTCCGAATCACGAGCGCTTTCATCCACAACACCCCTCTTATTGGAAGCTGCCTTCCAGCGATCGAGAACCTCCTTGACTGCCTTGCCCTTTTTGGTTGCGCCAGGCTGCAGCTTGGCCTTGTATTTATATCGCCCGAGTGCATTCCAGGGGGCACAAACAGGGACGATCTCAAGGATTTCATCGCCAGGGAGAGGCATGCCAACAAGGGCATCAAGTGCTGTCATCTGACTGGTCTCGTCCTCGTCGAGCATTTCGACACCTTCCTCCATCATAACACGTCGAATCTCTTCGTGCTCTGCTGTCTCTTTCTGTTGTCGTTGATGCTGTGCGCGGCGGCGCTCTTTGGCTGCAGCAAGTTGGGCCTGACGATCTTCCTTTGCTTTCACCTCAGCTTCGGCCTTCTGTTGTCCAATTGTTGCTCCAATCAAGGCTTCAGCAGCAGCTCGATCTTCTTCGTCTTGATATTTGTACTTCGCAGCGATCTTCTTCGCCTTGCCCTTTTGGCCTCGTTTGGGTGGCGCTTTCTTCGTAGAGCTCGGATTGTTATTCTTCGACTTTGCTTCAGCGGGATTACCGGCAGTATCGTTATGTGATTCAGCAGATTCGTCGTCATCTTCATCCTCATCGACTTCTTTTCCGTCGACCTCGCCTTCTCCTTGGCCATGAGTCTCGTTAACAGTATCTTCTGAAATCTTAAGCTCAGATACACCTTCTTCAGTCTCGTCGACCTCGTCATTCCGGGAACCACTGCCAGACGCCTGGAGGGGGTTATCGCGGGACTCTTCCTCTGGTTGCTCATCCTCAGAATCAGTCTCAGACGGAACATCAGACTCTTCTGCTTCAGCTTCGCCCGCTTTTTCTGCCGACTGGGGTGTTGCTGCTCCTGATGCTTCATCGCCAATGGCAGAGTCAATGTCGTGCAGGCGATGCTTGACATGCTTGGCTTTGCTTTCTTCACTAATTTTAAAAGCAATACCCAGGCCAAGAAGAAGTTGAGCTGGAGGTAAGAAGTTCTTCTTACCTCGGATCATGAAACTTCCTGCAGGTAGGAATTCTCCCGTTGGGGCAGATTTGGAAACTTGATCAGCGTTGACCCACCACGCAGACATGCCAGCTTTAGAGTCCCAAGCATTGGATGAGCACACGGCAAGCGATCCTGCCTGTGACAGCGTCGCTGGAGGGATAGGAGCATCCGGTGTTTGGGGGTTGTTCTTGATGATGACGCTGGACGCTCCGTGCAAGTCGGCATGGCAGTAAATGTCGCCCTTACGAAGATATTTCTTGTAAACGATTTCATTCTGCTGAGCATCCTTACCTCCGATAACAAGATAGCCATCAGATGATATAAACCAAATGAACTTCTCAAACCACATTTGCTTCCGAATTGGTTGGAGAAGAGCTTTCTCCTGTTTCAATCCCTTCTTGAGATCCTCGGTAATCTTTTGCTCTGCATTCTTTAAGGCTCTGGAGGCTTGTTGCTGAGTCTTCTCTTCTTTGGAAGCTGCTGACTTTCGCTGGTCAAAGTACTCTCGGGCATTGCTCCATGGGCTGAGGCCAAGATTAATTTCCACATTGAGCGCCTTGCTGGTCTGCTTCCCTTTTGCTGCAGATGCGCCTTCATCATCGCCAAGTGCACTATCGTCATCGTCAGTCTCGTAAGGATCATCCTCTTCCGGCTCAAATTCTTCCTCGGCTAGCTCAAGCGTGATGATATTTTCAGCGAGATTTAAAGGTAGCTTAATGATCTCGGCAACAGGGTTGTGTCGTTTCTTCTCGCGTTCGACAAGTTTCCCAATATCCACCCAGTCCATTCCCTGGTTAAGTAAGCCGTTGACAGCATCCATGGCTTCCTGAACTCTTTCGGCGTTGGCTTCGATGGCGGCAGCTTTGCGGAAGTTGAGGGTTTGGGCTTCTTGGAGTCCTTCAATTCGTTTGTTCTGTTCGTTTTTCGCAGCCTCCAACTTGCGCTTCGCTACTGCTTCTCGTTCGCTCAAACGGGACTCGAGCCTTTGGCCTTCTAGGGACGAAAAGAACTCATCGACTGTCTCGTTGTAGCCTTTAAACTCGAGGACCTCTATCGTGGGGTCGTTCTTCAGCTTATAGGGAACGAAAGGATGGAAGTCTTCGTACAGAAGAAAATCACGCTTCGTCTTTGTTTCGTCCTCTTTGGCCTCGTTTTCTTCGGGTTTTTCCTTTCGCTTCGCAAATATGTAGCCAGTACATATATCCGAGCTAGTAAGGTCTTGTACGATTTGGCGGGCTTCCTGAAGTGACTTCACAAGATCATCCAACAAGGTTTCGTTTGCAAGGACTTCATCAGGTTTGACAGTAGTGTCGAAATTGTTTGAGTGTAGCCAGTGATCCACGAGTACTGGAGGCAATTCTGTAATTGACACAGCCAGGCTCTTCCTCAAATCACCGCCAGGCTTGACCTTGTGCTTCTTCGACGATGGTGTAGCGGCAGCCGCCCTCTCCACAGCCGTCTTGAGAGCATTCTGCACTCTTTCTTTCGTCAGGGGAGGTATTCCGCCATAGTTCTGTCGGTTCTCTAGGGAGTATTGAAGGCCGACCCTCTGGGGCTCTTGGCCTTCGCCTTCCGAAACGGTTCTTGCAAGGGCAAGGATATTCAAATCAGCATCGGTGAGGATGATATTACCGCTCTGCACGACATCAGTAACAACGTCTTGTCTACGCCCGGGGGTAGATGACATACGGCAAAGAACTCCAAGAACAATCGGTATTGGCCATCACTAAACTCAAACTCAAGAACTCGATCGGTGCCCACTTGTCTGACTGACGTCAACCGTCTAGTCTTGAGAAACTTCCGAAGGCGCGCAACAAAAACGGAGGGCGCTGCAGCGGTTGTACGGGCGAACTTTGTCAGGTGGCAACGGAATCCGGTATCAATGACGAGCTGTTTTTTGTTGTCTGGTTTCGCGAACTTGAGAAGGAGGATCTTGGACGAAAGATCGTATACGTTGGAGAGTCGAAGAGACACCAGGCGTTCCTGGAGCTCATGTGCAATGATCTTTGTTCGATAGTTAGGTCAATGTTGTGAAAGAGGAGGGGCTTGACTCAATGCCCACCTTGACATCCAACGAAGAGAATCTCTGCTTCATATTGAAGTATTCTTCTCGATATCGGGTTACAAAATCTTTGAAAAACTCAAGCTCTACACTACATCATCATTCAAGACAAATCCATGGTGGGGTAGTTGGAGGGGTATGCTGACATCATTCAGATACACGTGACTTTAAGCTTGCTCAGGTTCTGCTTCACTTGCAGTGCACCTACCCTATGCCTGCCTACCGAATGAAGTTCGAATTACGTTGGTGTCTTGAAGGGATTAGCAGCTGCAGTTTACAACATATGTCGAAGGTTTTAACAACTGCTATGACTACATGCGTACCGTTCATCACGAGAAAATCTTGTATTGCAGACCATTAACTTCGGACCCGCGTGGCATCACGACCAACAGCCAATGCTCTTTTATGAAGCTCTGCTACTGTACGAAGCAGATGCGCATTAGACTTGCATTAGCTCAACATTGATACTGCCCCAGCCAAATGCCTGCGTGGTGATGCTATGAATTGCGGATTTCATGTCTCCATATGCAGACGTTATTATGCACAGAATTACCCCAGATTTATCTGTCTCAGAAAATGGCGAAGGCACAATTCAAGCCATCGGCCCCATCCGCTTATCGTGACGCGAGAATGCATATGATAACAAACAAATACCGTTGGACCGAGGAACTCTACTACCTTCGTTAAGCGCCAACACAAACAATCACAAAGCACGTCTCACGAGGTACGAATGTCGAACCGCGGCATAGACTCAATGTCAGAAGTTAGTATAGGATTATCTGACATAGATTTGCAATTATCTCCTCAACAAGGATCCACTGTCAGCGAATTGGATTGAATTGTCATCAGTCGTCACAGCAACACGGAGCCGAGACCTGATCTGACCTGATCCTGGCGAATTAGTGCTCCAAGCCTATCGGTACATTCATTTGAGCATTGTATGGTATGGGGTATGGTACAATGTCAGGGCTAAAGATGGAAACAACTCTCAAACACAACATGTGATTAATTGGTTGAGTAAAAGTGACAAGGAGCCGGAAGCAAGCCTTGCTGCAGCCAGCAGCAACAATGACGACGCCGAATGTAACAAGAGTCAAAAGCAATTCGCAGCCAAGATTGGCAGAATTTGTCGTTTTTGCGCTGAGCGGATTGAAGGAGTACCGAGGCCACCCAATGCCGTCTCGAACGTCCCGTTATGAGGCCAAGGTCAGGAAAAGCAACCCAACGCACTGACTGAGCGGTTCACTCCATGACAGCTCGTTTTTCCCAGGGAGCAATCATGGCTGACGTTACTGACACTAAATAATGCACTTGCATAAATATACAGCAGGACCCAATGGCATGCTTCCACGATATCACTTGCACATGTTCATTACAGGTAGATTCATGCCTGATCAGCCGCTGTTGCTGCAGCTGAATGAAGCTTGTTGGTGTGATAATTTTGGAACTATTCGAAAGTTATTAAAATTGGAGAGGTTGGGGATTTCACATGAGAGCCAATGGGAGAAAGGGGACCACCTGCATGAGTCCGCTGTGGTGGTCTCATCAAAACCATGGCCCAGCCATCATTCAAAACACGATCTTGCTCCCTGCCCCAGCCATTCCTTTTGCTGGTCTTTGCTGCCATGGCCGAATAACGAATGACACGATTGGGCACGGTCTACAATCACAAGGCCCTTTCCATCAATCAGCTCCACGAAAAAGAGATCTTGAGGATCTGAGCATATTTGACAAGAAACAATCGATAAAATGGGTGGTTGGGGATAATTACGATGTGGTCGGATGGCGCTCATAGCGGTAGCTGGGCCCCACCCCCTGATTAGCAAGGGTTATTTGGTGGCGCGGGAGAAAGGATGTGACTGGTCCTGGTGCGGGCGAGGTAAGATTTGGTGTGTTCACTCAATGGCGCGGGCGCTCCAGGTCGTCAGGAACAGACCGAGAATACGGGGACAGCTTGAGATCATTGTTTATGTCGAAGAAAGACAGATCTAAGCACCCAAATTCTCCATACTGACCCGATGACGCGAGTCTCACTGTTGACCAGCACCAGGTTCCACGGGCATTGAGCGGTGACAGAACAATGCTTCTTCTCTCCACCCTCAATGAACCTTTGATCGCGATTAAAGACATGGGTCTGATTACGAGGGAGCATCTGAGCTGAGCTGAGAGAGAGAGGTAGAGGAATTGCGTGGAACAGGATGGCTGACGCGGAAAGGTAGCTGGGTAGCTAGCTGCCCGACTGATGACTGGCCAAAGCTAAACACAAGCTAGGCAGGAAGTAGCAAAGAGCTTCGAGAGCTTTCGCTGGGCTGGCTGAGTGTCTCTGCACAGACGCAGGAGGAAGGGTGAAAGTGGCTCTCGACGGCCAAAACGGGGCTGCAATCACGGAGAGTGTGGTGGGGCCGTCGCATACGGGGTTTCGGCTGTGGATCTATGCTTAAACCGGCAAGAGGTAAATAGAACTACATGTCAACCCCCCTGCGAAGTAAACAAGACGAGTGGGTAAACAGCAACAAAGACGGGCAATCGACACGCCCGTGGGGGGTGGAGCATCGGAATGGCAGAATGCAAGTGAGGTGAGAGAACTGGGCAAGGGCCAGCCAGGGTCAGGGCCAGGAAGAGCAAAGGACATAACGGATCAACAGTAGACAGAGTCCGCCGACCGAGGGAGCAACCCAACGCAACACGGTCACAGTACTCGCTCACGCACGCACGCACTCACTCACTCACTCACTCACTCACTTACTACTCACTCACTTTGGCACAAGTCGTCCAATCCTGCCCCCGTCTTCAAAAGCCCAGTTTCGTTCTGTGTCCTGTCCGGTCCCTCTTCTCCTCCAACTCCCTCCAATTATCGCCATCCACCACGATACCCTCAAACCACAACCTCAAGAAAAGAACGACCGAAGGCCCTCGCTCGCCATCCCCCGATTCTTTTCCCCAGTCTCTTCGACTTTTGTTTCGTAGGAACAAGAGCCAGAGAACTTCTTATCATCCTTTCGAATTTTCGGAAGGTTGAATGAGAAGCTTCTCTCGCGCCAGCAAAAGTCGCAAATCTGGACTTTGAGGCTCGAGTCCCCGTTCCCTTCAGCATCTTCCCATCGACATATCGGGAAGCCGAGTCACATACTCAGACCGCTACCGAAACCAAGGTCCACGAGGAGGTTGAGATCAAGCCCGCGACAGAAGCCGGACGGGAAGGTCAATACTCTTCTGTCACTGTCACCGCCGAACAGGTTCCTCCTCGCGGCGAGCAACGCTTGAGCGAAGAAGAGGTCCGTATTACGCGTGAAGAAGAACATTACCACCGTCCCGGTGTCCAGGAATTCAAGCACGAAGAAGAGCACTTTACTATCCGTGAGGAAGCTCAACGGTACGTTTTGATTTTTACATTTGGATTTGCACTCTTTCAATTACCGGTTTAGCGCCTGGTTTTTTTGTCCATTGCACAATGCACAACTCCAATGGCCTGAGCAAGAGAGGAGATTTGTCCTCCCAGCATGGCCTGAACTCCCCGGCCTGCGCTGATCAAGAGCCCATGGGGATGTGACAGAACAATGGACAATAATCACAACAAAACAGAACCCTTCATGATCCGACAGAAGCAATTGCCGCTCCCCTGAACTTCTCTCCCGCCCTCGGTTATTCATTTTCACTTTCCTTGGCCCGACCAGCCATTACCCACTTGGTCACTCGCATCAGCGCCCATCCAAGTCGTCCCCAGCCATCTATCTCCCTCATCACATCTCATCTTTCTGCACACCACATCACATTACACACCCACCCCCC
>JAAGWP010000401.1:0-61743 GCA_013266165.1 Fusarium graminum
GTGGGTGGGTAGGCGTCTGTCCACCTGCTGCGCTGGTAGTGAGATTATGATGATGGTAGCTTTGCAAGCTTGCAGGCACCAGTAATTCCGTGCATGTAGAGTAGACTGGTCTGGTCCAATTGGGGCCTTTCTCATTTCCATCATGGCCCGAATATGTCCGGCAATGAATTGTCAAATGTGTGAATCGGCAGATCAGGCGTCAAGGAGTTTGCGAATCGTGGGTGAAGCGCCTCGCGTATCAGCCGTTGGAATTCGTCTCACAACGTCGACGCCTCAAAAGCAAAAATAAACAGACTTCTCCATGCTCCTACGGGCTTAAATCTTGAATGCTTAGGCCCGGCAATGAACCTCGCCCATGGTGCAACATTGGCTGTTTTCAGACTGCAACCTGAATCTCCAAACACGGGGTCGGCGATAGATTCGAAGCCGTGGAGCCCCCGCAACCATGCTGCCCACTTGGCCCCACCTTAACCCACTAGCATTGTTGGGGGTTCTTGGGGTCAAAACGGGGTCGTGAGGAAGACCGACACGGAGGCTAGACTCTGCCAGGCAAGTAGAGTAGCGTCATTGCTCATAGGTAACGCCGAGCTGGGTCCGTCAAACTCAGAAGAACTTGTTGTTTTCAGGTTCCTGTTCTTGCATTGGCCACTCCCGGAGCATATGTAGGTCGTGTTCTGATGGTGACATTCGACGACTGCTAGCCTCTAGGCACCGAGCATTCTCTTGTTGCTTGTGCGCATATTGTGCCACATTCTGCCAAGCCTGGGTTCGGTAACGTAGAGATCCCTGTTCGGAGATCCTTTGCAACTTTTGCTCGTCAGTCTCGGTGCATCGGTGTTGCTGTGCCCGCCAACTTCTGGTCTCGTGCACATTACGTACGAGTGCCAGTCGGCCCTTGTTCGGTTGATGCTTGTGGATGAGGTCAATCAGACCCATCAACTCCGTGGTCTAGGCAAGTCTCGCGACTGTGGGGAGACCGACAGAGTCCGACCGTTCAAGATAATTTCAACTGCCGTTGAACTAATCCGCTCAACTAATAAACCTTCTGGATAAGCTCAACCGTTTCTCCCCTGGTTGTTCCGTTTCTGCAACCATTACAGAAACTGCAGGTTCACAAAGCGGACGTCGGCAACCCCCGGGCCGGTGTTTACTACGGAATATGTGGTCTTCATATCGCCGTTCCCGTTGGTTCCCATTGCAGCCCACACCTGGCCTCATTCGCCACTCTTTCTCGGCGCCGGTCTTGGCGTCCGTTAGCAGCGCGGATAATTGCTTGATAAACTACGAGCTTATCGAACATGACACCTTCTGGTGGTGGTTGGCTCCAAGACCTGATTCAAGCGGCTATAGTTGCCCGTGATGAAAATTCTTCTCTTTTGTCTCTCTCTTTTCTTCCCTTTTCTCTATCTTGTTAGTTAACTGCTTGGCTATCGGAGTTGGCGATGATAAGGGAGAGAATGAGACATGGTGGTGGTAAGATCAACATTCAATCCACCGCCAGTCGTTTACTTTGACAGTCGGGCAAACTGTTCCAATTGTTATTCGCTGGTGATAGTCCTGGTGGACCAAATTTCGCCTTGCCTTTAGAGAGGCCCCACTACGGAGTACTCGCTTCTCGCTTCTGTGCCTCGGAGGAACTCCGTTACGGCGAGGCGATTGCGGTTCTTGGCCTGACATGGGGGAAGACATCGTGAGCAGTCCATCTGGAAAGATCTGACTGCATCATGGTGGTTTTCCTCGGAGACCGGGGTCTAACTCAAGGTTCGCTTAGCCATGTGACATGTTGTTGACATATTACGACCTGAGGCATCTACCGATTTCGGGTTGACGCGCTTTCCAATGGGTCTCCCTCTGCCTCCAGCCTTCAGAGTCCACTCTCGACATGTTGAGATAAGATATGATAAGATAGACCGAGCCTCGATATCGTAGCGTCTGTTGAGGCTCTTGATGGATGAGAGAACCACTTAATATCGTAGACTAGTGTGCATCAATCGTGATTTTGATAGTCTGTTGCTCGTCATACATATATGCAAGCGTAGTTTGAAACCACTTTGTTTTGACGTTTCTGGCCTATTAGGCTCAGTTTGCTCTGAGAATTTTACTGACCGCCTCGAGACTTGCATCTATTTTCACCACGTGCAGTTCAGATCAATATTTGAGACACGAGCTAAAAGCTCCTGGATATAGAACCTGCTGCATACCGTGTTGTATGTGGTTGATATTACGATGATACCCATAAGTTTTGATGCGGGATTGATGCAGTGTAATCGGAATACAGGGTAAGTTCCATAAAAGAAGCAGTGTCAAAGGCCCCAGCCCCAGTGTAGGGCCTTCCTTTTCACAGGCCTGTCAGTGGTCAGCAGCACGAGACAGGCGCGGTTCAGCCAATAACACAGCGCCCTGCAAGCCCCAGAGTGAAATCAGGAACGGTGGGCCTCGATCAGTATGATGATTCACGTCACGATCTATTGGAGGCGGGGGGACCCAGTGACTGGAGTGACGTACTTATTTCAACCATTTCGCATTCTTGCTGGGCCTCTCTTTACCTGCCACGCCTGCACGCCTGACAAGAAGTGCGTCGCGTGAGTTTTGATTTGACCAGGCCACATGATAATTAGTGCCCATCCCTGGGAATAACTAGGCGGACATTTGTTGATCCAGATCAACACGCACAATAACCTCCTTACACTAGGGATATAGTAGGTACTACACTGGAACAACTCCCGCCCGTTTTCTTTTTTTTTTTCTCCTTGCAGTCTCTTCGTGCTTTGTCTTGCCTCACCCTGGGCTTGATTTGAATTTTTGACGAGGCTTACTCGTGATAGCCATTCGCAGATACTCACCGTCTGCGTCTTCGCCTGCGCTTACGCCTGCGACTGCGTCTGCACCCGCATCTGCGTTCGCGTCTCTTCCTATACCGGACAGAAACTGCCGTCTGTTTGTGGTTGTCTGTACTCCCCGCATCCGGTTTCTGCCTATATCGGCTGAACAACAACATCTTTAAATATCATCGAGTCCCTGCCTTGAACTCGACATTGCCAAGTCTTCTGCAACAACAAGCTATCAAATATAGCTGCAATGGGTGTACCTTCGGAGAGCCCTGGAGGTGGTGGACGACCCATTTCCTCGTCATCTAACCCACGAAGAACTGGCGACAGTCGTTCTTACGCCCAAGTCGCTGACCCCCACAGCCACAACGAACAATCGCCTCTCCTGAGCAACAGCGCTGATGCCAACAACGCCCATGGCGAGACAGACGATTCGCAGACCACCAAGAGTATATGGTACTTGCTCCTATTGACCATCAGTATTGGCGGTCTTCAGATTGCATGGTCTGTTGAACTTTCGAACGGCTCGCCGTATCTCTTGTCCCTAGGATTGAGTAAGTCTCTCATGGCTCTCGTATGGATTGCGGGCCCTTTGACAGGTACACTTGTCCAGCCATACGTGGGTATGCTGAGTGACAACTGCCGCCTACCCATGGGAAAGAGAAAGCCGTTTATGATTGGAGGATCTGTTGCTACAATCCTTTCTCTCTTGTTCCTTGCTTGGGCCAAGGAGATTGTCGCTGGTGCCTCTAATATCCTCGGATATGATCCCCTCTCACAGGGTGTCAAGACCACAACCATTGTTGTTGCAGTCATTGGTGTCTATATTCTCGACTTTGCCATCAACACAGTCCAAGCGGCGATCCGCGCCTTCATCGTTGATTGTGCCCCGGCCCATCAACAGGAGTCTGCCAATGCCATGGCCAGCCGAATCACTGGTTTCGGCAACATTGCTGGATACATTGCTGGGTATGTCGACTTGACTCGTCACCTTGGCTTCCTGGGAAAGACGCAGTTCCAGATCCTCTGCGCTATCGCCTGTGTGGCCCTCGCTTTGACTGTGTTTGTGAGCGTCGCATTCATCAAAGAGAGAGACCCTCGTCTTGATGGGCCTGCCAGCAAAGAGAGGCACAGCGTTTTCTCCTTCTTCTTCACCATCTTCAAGTCGATCAAGCGTCTGCCGCCCCAGATCAAGAGAGTGTGCGAAGTACAGTTCTGTGCCTGGATTGGCTTCTTCCCTCTCCTGTTCTACACGTCCTCATACATCGGAGAAATTTACGTGGAGCCGTACCTCGAGGCGAACCCCCATATGCCCCCGGAGCAGCTCAACAAGTTGTACGAGCAAGCCACCCGAATCGGTACATTTGCGCTCCTCATCAACTCCGTCGTGAGTTTACTCACCAACGTCTTCCTTCCCTTCTTTATTGCTCCGACCTACGACAGCCAGCCTGCCATAGGTGTTCCAGGAGAGACTCCGGCGACGGGCTACTACGATGAGGAGGAGGATGAGAAGCCTTCGTGGCTAGACAGACTGGCCATTCCAGGCCTTACCCTCAAGCGCGCTTGGTTCATGTCCCTTCTCCTCTTTTCCGGATGCATGTTTGCTACACTTTTCGTGCGAACTGTCAAGGCGGCCACTGTGCTGATTGGTCTCGTTGGTATCACATGGGCCATGACACTGTGGGCTCCGTGGGCCATCATCAGCGCTGAGATCAGCAAGAGAGATGCCATGATCCGTGCCCAAAAGATTCGACAAGCGGCTGCCAGAGCAAACAACAACGGAATTGCGGATGAGGAGGAGGAGGAAATGGACCAGGCTGGAGTCATTCTCGGCATCCACAACATGGCCATTGCAGCCCCTCAAATCATTGCTACGGTTGGCTCCAGTGTTATCTTCAAGCTCTGGCAGAAGCCACGAGGCACGCCAGGAGACAACAGTATCTCTATCGTGTTCGCACTCGGTGGAATATGTGTCTTGGTTGCCTCATTCTTTGTGGCCAAGATCAAGGATGACGGTGCCACGCCTGGTGACGCCACGACGGATGCCGAACAGGGCCAAAGCGGAGCGGCCACTGGTCCAGACCGCCGACCTTTGAACAGACGCAAGTCTACCAAGGACCAGCTTCCCCGAGCAACCCAGGCCCGGGCCGGGCTCATACGACACAAGAGTTTCGGAGGTGCTGAGATGCACTAAAGGAACAAAAACATCCCAACACAAACATACACACTCAACGAAGCATGAACAGGCGCAGGGTTAGGATTAAGAATCATGGAATCATGGAACAGCATTTTGGCACTTTTCCCGGAGCCTAGGAGCATTTGGTTGGGATTTGGTATTTCTTTTCTGCAGATTGGACATTGGACAAGGAAAGGTAGAGCGCCCAGGTATTATGTTGGGTTTCAATTTGGATGTTAGAATCACAGTTTTGTGTTGATGCTTAGACAAGAGGTGTCTCGCCCTCGCTCATTAGGTTGCCTTGATTTTGGAATACAATGCTATCAGATACCCTAGGCCTGACTATTCATTACCATTTGATACATTGGTTAACAGAGCCCTTGTTCGCCCAACTCATTGTTCCGGGGCCGGTTCTGCACTTGGAGCCCCGCAAGTTCCGATAGAAACCCTTGTTTCGCCGGGCATGGGTCCCAGCGTAGGGTTGATGGTGGTGAAGGGGACAAAACGAAAGCACCACGAGGTCCTGTTCTCATCGCAGTAACTGTAATCACAGTCAAAAGTCGGTTTAGGCGTGGCTGTAGTGGTGGGTGTTGCTGTGACGAAGGCCGCTGGGTCGCCAGGAAGGCCGAACGCAGTCGATGCGAACAGAACGACGAGGTAGTTTTTAGCAAACATGTTGAGTCTTGGGTCAAATGATGTGGTGTTTGTTTTTCTCGAGACTATTAAGAGCTGTTAATGGCGTTCCAAACGAATTAAAGAGTGATCTTATATAGAAACTCCCGTTAGACAAAGTACGACATTCGAGAATCTTGACTGAGCTCGAGGTGCCACAAGAGTTGACCGCTTTAGACTAAGTGATAAGAATACTTAGGTAAGTTTAGTGGAAATTCTCGTAGTACTTTGCCTAATATTTTTTCTACCTCTCAGCCTGGACGGTCAAGTCTTTTGACACCCTCTAGACTGACCTTCTTCAGTGGTTGGGTTGGTTGGTCGGTTGGTTGGCAGCTCGTTGATCTTGACCAGATGCGATTAGTGGTTCGTGGAGGAGTGTGTGTAACGGGCAGGGATGTTTTTATACATTGTTAGTTAGAGCCTGGGTGAGCTGCTCTTTCGCTGATAGGGCAAGTAGCCCAGGACAGCCTTATTGACTTTACTTACGACTTGTTGCCTTGGCCTGTGTAAAGACCTCATGTTGATCTATTGGGATAGCTAGGTCTGTTTTCTCTTAGCGAGCAAGGAGAAACTACGCGAGTACATCAAATTCGAGGACACCCCCGTGCACTCGAACAACGGATGAATATTGTTTGCGTTGCGAGGTGATGGTTATGGCTTCTGTATGGCTTCTTGATTGGCTTCTCTGGTTCAACACAGTAGAAGGCAGATGATGCAAACTTTTAAGCGAAACACCGCGTATGAGATCGGCAGATGATATTTCTAGCTGTTATGTCTGAGGTAGAGAGTTGCACAAGACGGATAAAATCGCCGAGACCTGCTGCACACGGGGTGTTACACTTCGGTATAATGTAATGGTCTACTCAGGGTGGTGTCTACCTCTCTATATATACACATAAAGCGCTCACGTGGCTTCTTCCTTACACAGACAGCATCTTGTTTCCAGCCTTTACCCACAAGGAGACGATAAGTCCAACGCTCGTCACCCAAACCAGGCTGCGCACCCTCGCCAGCTTAGGGTCGGTCTGCAGCCACAGGTAAGCGACGTTGTACGCGATGCGGCTCGCGACGTAGCTGAGACTCAGCGTGTTGATAGCAGGTGTCGAAACGCCTGCGTAGTTAGCGGCCACGACGCCTGCTGCGTAGAGGCTGAGGGTCTCCAGGCCGTTTTCTGTGGCTGCCTTTGCTCGGTGGAGGAATTGTTTGTGCTGAAGGGTGTTGGTAAGAAAACATGATAAGGGAGGGGGAGTACTTACAGCTTTGTCGAGGTGGGAGCAGTTGTCAATGTTGTTCTTGTGAGAGCGAGGGTTGCAGTTATCAAAGGTTCCTTTGGCGCCTGCGGTGATAGTGTAGGCGTGAGGGAACACGATGACGAAGAATGCAGCTGGGACCTGTAGAGGATGAGTTTGAGGCTTGTGCTGGGACGCCAGAGTGTTGTACCGTGAAGAAGGAATAGTTCCTTGTGAGGTCGAGGCCAAGAAAGGAGTCCATGATGTGATTGGTTTGAGTGGTGTGGTGTAAATGAGTTGAGGTGAGTTAAGGTGAGTTAAGGTGAGGTGACAGTGTGTATGGTGAACGTATATTTAAGCAAAGCAAGTATAAAACTGTTGAGAACTACAACTTTTGAATGTGATTGAACAAATGTGATTATCTGGAGTTGTTATCAATTTTGCCCGAGAGAATAGTCGGCGGTTTAATAATCAGGTGTAAGTGTTAGTTGGAGGACCCGCTTTGGAGTAGCATGTTGAGTTAGCATAACGGGGTGATTGAGTCGAAGGATTATGATGCTCATTATGTGGTCGTGGTATCATTTCTTTACTAGATGTAAAGTCTCGTCATTAGTTTGTTTTCATAGACATGACCAGGCAGAGAGAATATTACGTCGTCAAAGGCCAGTTATGTTGATTATATCTATGACCTGACAATGAGTAACCATATTTGGTAGTCTCAATCCCCCAACACCACTAAATGTCGATCAAGATGACTAAGGAACAGGGGCCTTCTCAACGTCCTTTCAACGTACCCATCATGACTCTCTCTCCCTCTACAAAGACAAAGACACCAAATTAATCGGAAAGTTCAGTAATCACCCTTGATCGGAGGAACTCGATGTATGCTCATAGAACTTGAATTGCTAAGTGTAGATAGGTTATCTTGCAAGGCTCCGCATGGCTATGAGCCGTTCGAAGCTAAGATGACTATATGTATATATACGAAGAAGAGTAAAAAGTGTTGACATAGGAAATCTAAGAACCGGAAAATGCAATGACCAGAGATATCTCGTATATCATGTTCAGACGTGATCCAAAAAACGCCAACCTCCACCATCTCTTTGCAGTCTTTTTTCTTTCTTACTTCTTTTGGTGAGGGTATCATGCGTTGAACAAGGAAAGGAAACAGAGCGAGTCGATCAAGCAAGGAATCGCCTGGAGCCGTGGGATCGCTTGGAACCGACTTTCCAGCCGTGGCCATTCCAGCTTGCGCTGCCGCTGTGGGCTTCAGCGTGGCTGCCATGGCTTTTGCTTTTGCTGTATGCATTGGGGCCGTGATATTGGCCATCGTCGTAACTTTGACTGTTACTGGAGCCGCCATCTTGGCCTTGACCTTGACCTTGGCCTTGACCTTGCTGACCGCCAGGAACATAGTAGACATCGCCTCCTTGGTTTGGTTGAGTATCGGGAACATATGTTTGCCCACCACCGTTGTTGCTTCCACTTCCGCTTCCACTTCCGCTTCCACCGTTGTAGGCATCACCGTTTCCGCTTTGGCCGTCACCGCTGTTACCATTTCCACTGTTGCCATTGCCACTGTTGTTGTTACCACTGTTGTTGTTACCGCTGTTATTGTTGCCAGAGTTGCCATTTCCAGAGTTGCCGTTGCCAGAATTTCCATTACCAGAATTTCCGCTGCCAGTGTTACCCTCACCACTGTTTCCACCGCCATTGCTTCCACCGTTGTTGCCACCGTTACCACCGCCGTATGATCCGCCCTGGGTGTAAACCTTGATACTGTTTATAAGCCAGTAGGCGTTCTTGAAGGCGGCGGGGTTGGAAGCGACATAGTCCTCGCACTCTCCCAGGGACGAGGTCTCTGGGTTCTTGCCCCAGACGTCAGGAGCGCCGGCCCAGTCGCCGCAGAATGTAGTGTCAAAGATGATGTTGTGCTCCTTGAAGTGGTCGTCGATGTTGCAGCCTTGGCCACCGTTGAACTTGGCAGTGGGGGGACCCCATGATGAAGGGTCGGGGTTGCCGGATGAGATGTCTTCTGGGATGCGGCCGCGCTTGAAGAACCAGACGGCGATAAAGTCGGAGGTCCACTCGGTAGCATAGACGCCGCCGCCAATGTCGTTGAAGCCGTCGCCGTAGTTCTGGTTGTCAGCTGTGCACTGGCCGCAGCCTTCGGATGCACCACCAGCGTTGCAGTCCTTGTTGACGAGGGAGCTGCTCTGATCGGAGCCGTCGCTGTTGATGGTGCAGCCAGGCCCTGTGTGGAGAGTGATCTTGTTTTCGGTCTGTGTGTTGACGCCCTCGAGGATATCGATCTCGCCAGAGGTAGGCCACGAGGGACCAAACATCCAGTACGCGGGCCAGACACCGGGGATGCTGCCGGGCATATGAGCAATGTCGGCGATGAAGAGACCGTGAGTAAAGGAGTCGTGAGAAGTAACTCGGACCGACTTGCGACCGTTGGAGGGGTTCTTTGTCTTGTAGTCTACGCCCATGTAGACAGCTCCGTCAACGAAACCGGCCAATCCCTCGCTGTTGGCGGAGTCGGAATCGATGTAATCGACGAAGCCATTTGTGGGATCCTTCTCGTTGAAGAACTCAAAGGCCTCGAAGAAGTTGGATGTGTCGTAAGTTGTTTTGAGGCTGTATCCAGCTTTGGAACTGGTTTGCGCAGTGGCGCCTTGGAGGAAGGCTGTGAGGCCTAGAGCCAGGATAGAGGCATGCATTGCTTCTGCTGTCTTTGAAGGTGAAGATGAGAAGAGGAGGTATACTTGTATGCAATATCAATGCTTGGTTGAAGTTGTTGTCTTGAGTGAAAGAGAGATAGAGATAGAGATAGAGAGAGAAAGTCAAGAGTCTGTGTTGTTCACAGAGTTGAGCCGAGTGTAGTTATGAGTGAATGGGTGTGAGTCCTGATCCCTCGAAACAAGAGCGCACTATTGAAACGATTTATAACAATAGAACCACAAGCTATTGTCTACGACCTAAAGCGGAGGGTTGGAGAGGAGGTCGCGAAACAATAGAGCTGGCACTGCCAAGGAGGGAGCCAAGCAATAGAGGATATATCGATCCTAATCAATAGGATACAATGGATGGATAATAAAGAGAGTGGGTGGGGATAGTATCATGAAATGGAACGGCCAGCCAGCTACCGAAAGGATTGAACGGGCCAAGAGGCGACGAATGCAGCCGAGAAAAAGAATGAATAAATGAAAATGTGAGATGTTTTCCCCAAGAACAGAAACAGCCAAGCCTAGAGCCTACGAGTCTACTCAGAGTAACCAGACACTGAAGACGGAAGAGGCCAAGAGGCGAATGACTATAAGAAAGAAAAGAAAGAGTGTGAGAGTGGTTCAGGTCTAGGTATGGCCTCTCGAGGGAATGCGGGAGCTATCTATATGTCCAATGTCTCTGATATGTCTCTGCAGTGCCACCACTTTATTGAATTCCATACAGGCTAGACTCTTTTCAGACCAGAATTGTTTCTTTGTCCCATGTCCCTTTTTCCTCTTTTTTTTTTTTTACTCTTCTTGGCTGTTGTTTCTATCATTTGATATCAGCCCTTTTTACTTTTTTAGACCGCATGCTAAGACTTTTGAAACAGTAGTCAAGGGCCCTTGACAAGTAAAAGACTGGGCTATAATAACACAGATACAGCCAATCACATGTCCAAGATGACTCTTTTCGTAGAGGCTTTAGAGCGTAGTCTCAAGGACCAAAGAGTCAAGAGTGGGCTCATAAAGACGAGACTTGACATGTTCCTAAAGACCAATCATTCTCTCGAGGGGAAAGCTTAGCGCAGCAGTTCTATGGCTTGGCGTGCCTGGCGCTGGCCGGTTCAGGCAGGGAGAGGGCGTATCGGGGGCCTGTGATTGGATGAGAGTCAAGCAGATGCGCAGGCTCAGGGGTTTGCATCCACTAGAACAGGCTATTTTTCAGTGGGGACGAGAGAGGGGAGGCTTTGTCTGAGTACTGTACCTTAATGGAGGACTACTAACCTACCTCATATATTGATGATTCATGGGGAATAATGATATTGTTATTCGAACTCGTCCGAAAGCATCAGTAGAGACCACTTTATCTCATGCACTCGTACGGAATATATCTAAATTAAAACAAATTATGGATCTCTGCGTCTCGTGCCATCCATGACAGCGCTTCTATAGCCGCGCGCTCGTTTACTCTCTCTCACCCTTGTCTCTCCACCTTTCAACAACCCAACTCCCAACTCCAAACTTAGAACAAAGACTCACTCTCCTCTCCTGACTCCGACTCCAACTCTGACCCTTGGAGGGCTTAGACGATACACCCAAACCTTGGCATCTGAATCAATGACCAAAACTAGACTGCAGCCATTCCTCACCCAAGACATCTCTAGTCTAGCTCCCACTTCTCGACGCGCGTTATGCCTCTTCTCCAACCGCCCACGCTTAACTCAACCCGAACACAATGACCTCTTCTGAAACGTAGTCTCAGGAATGGAAGCCAGGCTAGGCCTTTCTATTCTGTTCCTCCCTGCCTACTTTGAACTCTTTGCGTGACGTTGCTCCTCACTTGACTCAAAAAATGCACCTAACCTTTCTGCCACCTCCTTTTCGTCTTTGTCCTCATTGAGACTATACTTTTCCCACCGGGACTTTTTTTTTTTTTGGCTTTTGGCTTTTGGCTTTTGGCTTTTGGCTTTTGGCTTTTGGCTTTTGGCTTTTGGCTTTTGGCTTTTGTGATCTACAGACCCATATCGTCTTTTTGTCAGTTTTCCCCCTGATCAAATTACACGAGGTCAACGGCTCTGAGTCTATCTTCCGACTTTACCGGCATCGTGTTCCGTGCCGTGCCGTAATCCCGGATCCTGGACTTTGGACTTTGGACTTTGGACTCCGGCACTTATCGACAACGAGTGTCAACAACATCATCATCATTCTAGGGGTCACGTCAATGCTACTGCTCTTCATATTTTAAACTTTCAAATATCCTCATTACCCCCCTGATCGCAGTCTCGGTACATATACTGCATCAGCTTTATCTCTTGCTGGGGTCACCCTTCCCTACAATCTCACAGCATCCAGGAGAAAAATCCCCAGAAAGACTCTCATTCGACACAATCCAGTTTCGTGTTCGATTTTTAACATTAAATCTTTATTCGTAGTAAAAATCTCCTTCCGACCAGCAAAGTCCCAGCTGGTCCCATGTTCTTTGATAGGTGTACACATGAAACCATACATCCTCCTTCGGTCCCCTTTCATCTATAAACATCCGTTCATCTCATCTTGTCCCGTCTTAAAAAGCAAAGAATTGGGATACAACCCTTGTTCCCGAAATCTGATCCTCCCCATTTTTGCGGCTGGCAGTCAGAACCTCCCCTTATATCTCTGGAACTGTCGCAGTAATCTTTCTAAATGCTTCATCTAAGTGGGTATATGCAGTCGAGGAAAAAGTAAATCATGTACAAAACTCCATGCATGGCAAGCATCAACGCAGTCGTGGTGGCGACTGCTTTCGTGTCCGTGCTATCCGTGCGTCGTGTCGCTGAGTCCATACGTCTATGTCCGAATAGTCGAGCAGTTTGTCGCCTTCTTTGTCTCACAGCTTTACTCAAGTGCTCTTCACAACTTGACCTTCTTGCCCGTGAGCTTGAACCAGATAACCGCAATCAGATCCTCCTTGAAGCGCTCCCAAGGGTTTCGGTTGAGCCAGTAACTGAACTCGCGGTAGTAGTACATCTCGCCCCAACAGTCGCGGCCCCATTCGCACCCTGCCATGTTGACCAGGAAATCACGCTGGTTCTCTTCATAGTGGATGTGCTTGTCCTTGGGGCCGCCGTCGGGGTTGCAAGCTCCAGGCGGGAAACTGTTGATCTTGCGCTGGTGCAGGAAACCGGTGTGCTTGCGGACCCATGACTGTGTCTGGTAAAGCTGATCGAGAGCATCTTGCTCTTTGTGCTCCCACTGCATATGCTTCTGCTCGTATGTGACCGGATCCCACCACACGTCGAGGAGCCGGTCGGTCCAGTCGCTTCGTCGCATAAAGAATGATCCCAGGTTGAAGCCGGCGCAATCCTGTGTCATGATCATGTTGATCGAGTTACCCTTACCATCACCCACGGGACTTCGCGAGACCTCATCAAGGTATGGCTCGGTAAGAGGATGCGAGATGTTGCGGGGGTTAAAGTAGTTAATATCGCGCTCAACTTCTTGCTCGAGGTGGTTAAAGATGTGGTCCTGGAGCGACACTGAAGGTTCCATTATAAACGTATTCAGGTCAAGCCACCAAACCCTGGTATCTTGTTAGTCTCGTCTCGTCTCGTCTTATCTTCCATATTTATCTGGACATCATCTTACCATTCGGCTTTTGGGTACTTCCTCAGAGTCGAACGAACGAAGTCGACCTTCTCCCAGCTCTCTCGCCATTCGTGCGCATACTTCTTCTTGGTGCTCATGTCAACAATTTCCAAGTCGTAGCCCCATCGGTTGACGTATTTTCGCTTGTTTCGCACGCTGTCTCGCTCGATGGCCCATTCTCTGGCACCCTTCCATTCCATGACACCTCCTCCAACATTCGCGCCCAGGATAATGACGAACTTGTTGCCGCCGCCGAACGATCTTCGCCAGTAGTACACGAGAGCTGCATGAATTAGTTGATATGTCCCGCGCCGCAACAAACAGAATTGGCGCAACTTACGAGTTGTATAAAATATGGTGTAGCAGATGGTTGCAATTAGCATGCACAGTAGAATCAGCTTGAGCCTTCTGCCCATTCGCCCATAGATCGATATGATTCTACCGGCGAGTGGCACCTTGCGAATCCATCGCGGCCCTCGCCCATTCTTCTCCTTCCAAGTATCGCGCTGGCCGTTGAACTGCGGGAGGCTGCTCGATAGTCGCCGCATGTGTCTGCTGAAGAAGCCTTTGTTCTGGCTCGAAAATGAAGAGAATGTGCTGGAGGTGTGAGGTCGCATCTTAGCCGATTCCCACGCAACAGGTCCACTGCTCACGTTCGTGGGAGTCGATCTTCCACTATCAAGGCCTAAACCTGGGCTCGACCAGCCGCCACCACTGCCAGGGACAGGTGAAGGGCTTCTCGAAAGGGGCATGGAAGGTCCTGGGGTTCCTGAGGGGTAGATGAGGTCAGCGATCAACCCGCTAACAAGGTCGTCATGTGCGATTTTCCATGGAAATCAAAGACGAGCAATATATGTCGATAGAAATAGGGAACAGAAGATAGAAAGAAAACGGTGGAGGGTTGAGTGGGTAGGTAGAACGACGATGCAAACGCAGCGAAGCGCAGCTGAAGATTGAGATCACGGACAAGATAAGGCGGGATGGCTGATATAAAGAGAGACAGTGGGGAAAGCAAGGGTCGAAAACAGAAGGAGTAAACCACCAAGAAACCTCAAGGTATGAGGACTGAGACATTTAACTAGACAACCGAGCGTTATTATACGTACCTGGAATGGGAGAAAGAGGACTGTTGTGAGGATGCAGTGGCCTCTGCGGGTCGTTGTGAAGCAAACCCGGGTTGATCACGATATGGCTGACAGAAGAGCGTTGTCTGCTATGATGTGAGCGGGCAGGGCGATCGCTAAACGAGCTCGATGAGCCGAAAGGTGAGCGTGAGGGCGCCAGCTTGAGCAACGTCGCAACCGGCGACTTCTAAGAAGGCTACCGCTTATGTCGACCGGGATCGTGAAGTGGAGGGGCGGAAAGCTCGTAAAGAGTCGCAACCACGAGGCGTAGATTGCGGAGGTGGTGTATCTTTTTTTTTGTTTTTCTTGCCCCAGGGTTACAAGAACGAGTTCGTCTTGAGAACACACAGAAAAGGTGCCACAAGGTCCCAGGTTTCCCAGCTTGGCAAGGGAGAAAGAGACACAAGATGTTCTCGAAATTGATTGTCCCGGCAATTGACCAACCACAGCCGTAACTGTTCACCTCGAAATGTGGCGCCGAGTCAGAATGTTGTAGGCGGTATAGGATCGTGGGTCGGGTCGGGGCAAATGGTGCATACGATAGTTGGAGGATGCAGCACGCAAAGGATGGATGAGGCTGAGGCTGAGGCGACCAGTCGAGGAAGTTGCACGATACGTTACAATGCGATGCAGTTGGGAGGTGACAGAAATAGGTAGCGCTCAAGGTGGACGTGGTGGTGAGAATCCGCAGCAGACACGGCGCAGCGCAAAGTAGAATAGTATCGAGGCTATTCCAGTTTGGTATGTAGCTTTCGTTGATGGAGCTGTGAGAATTCGGTGTAATTTGGAGTTTAACGATCGATCTTGAGGAGGCGCTGCAGAGTGCAGACACTAACGGTGCGAAGAATAAAACGAGTGTGATGCAGTGGAGTGCAGTGCAATCGCTGAGTGATGCTGTGGTGCAATGCGAATGGATGCGATGTGATGCGATGCGACAGCGGGAGCAACAGTGAACAGCAGTGCGATCAAGTGCTGCTGCGATCTCAGATACGGTGATAAATGGGTACACTAGCAAATTAGCCGAGTGCTTGCTCCGTAGAATATGCTGCAAGAACCTCGTGTCGTCTCGTATCGCTTGCCGGAATCAGGAATTAAAGAGAGTTGAAGGATCAAAAAGCGCAATCAGTCAGATAATTCCGACATGTGCCAAGACCAAGACCAAGACCGAGACCGAGGCCAAAGCTAAGAAAAACTGAAGCAAAGACCAGAGACCAAATAAGTGGATGGACGGCCATGCCCGTCAGGGGGATCCTTTCTTCTGCTTCAAGAGGTTCTATTAGGATTAGGGGTCATCCCAGGCCTAGCCAGGCCATAGAGCCAAGAGAAAGGCTATGCTACACTTGGTCTGAAGGGATCCAGAGAATTTCCTTTCTCACCAGAAGCCCCAACATCTCACCTCATCCCATCTTTGTGCAACAAAAGATCCATGCAGGTACGAGCACAAGCACAGGTACATATGCCATTTGCCTGTTTGAGAGGTGACAAGCTGCAACCAGCCTCTCAATGACTGTTGCAACTTGAGGCTTGAGCTACCTGATGTATTTCTTGAACCAGGGTCAAATTTCCTTTAGCCTTTGACGATTGGACCCCTATTAAAGGTCAGCAGCCTAAAGAAAAGGCTGGAATTACGTCAGAATTCATCTACTGACATCCAGTCGCATGCTGAGACAATTAACCTGTAACGTGCATTGAGGGAGCATTTGCCAGTCTTGCCTCGGTACTTGCACGACAAAAATGTCTTGGGATGTTACATATTCCCGTACATGTTTGTCTTTTATGTGGTTTTCTTATCAATTTGCTCTACAGAAACAACGTACAAATTCATGGATGTGGGTATCTCCTTGTGGCATTTTGACATGACCCACATTCCTCAAAGAATTCGCTTTCGACCGTTGAATTATTAGTTCAGGGGTACAGACCTGAAACAGAGAACCATTAATTAATTAGTGGCTGCTCATGATATTTGTCAATTGAGCTGGTTAAGCTTCAGAGACCAGATAATATTATACCATATATTATCTACTTACAACGTCGTCCTATATTACAATGCTTCTTTTTCAGTTCATCTTCGTGTCAGCTTCTGCCAATTGCGTGTTAAGCATCCGCAGTTCTGGTGGGTTGCATTGGATCTGCTGTAACCGGAGCCTACCCTACATCTACAATTAGCATCCATTTTGCTGTCGTTATCATCTACAGTACCAAATGGAAGGCACAGGACATGCATCAACCCTCCTGCCGGGTCATACTCACTTGGTCCTGGAAGGCATACACCTGCGCGTGACCTTTGTTAGAAAGTCTCATTCTGCTGCTCCAGTTAGAAACACCATCGCATCTGTTGAACACTCCAGGCAAGTGTCTGAATCTAGCGGCCTCCCATAAAACATCACCCGAGTCCTCAGAAACCGGATCTCGAACCACCGGCATGACGTGTAACGCAGACTCAGCTAGCCATCACGGCCTCCGCAGGATCGTCGACCTCGATATGACTAGGCCAATTCAGAGACCAGTTCGACCCAAAGAAGCTCAGATGAACCTTCACCGTCTCAACACACGCGTCGCCTAACAAGAAATGACTCTGTGTGTAACTGACAAACCATAAACCTCCCCAGATGCTGTGATAGAATGTCTTCAGCTCGAACAAGTCATTTGATTTGCAATTTTTGGATAACTATTGTCTAGAGAACTTATTCGATGAGACCAAAGTCATCAATTTGTACGACAGACCCAGGCATCAAACGTGGCTTATTTTCCTAAAAGCCTTTGTATCATGGGTCAACAAGCATTTAACCAAGCCAAGTGGCCGCATCTGGAGAGGAATACCATCGCTTTTGTATCAAGCACGAGTTCGATCAACAGGTTAGCAGCTGGCGGATACCGGACACTTCCACCCGGATGTCTTTTTGCATCGCGACGGGAACCAATCGAACATCTCCCCGCCTCCCCATCAGAGACGTTTGATCTGTTTTCGCCCTATGAGTAATCTCCCTGTCCATGTCAATTTGCTTCTGGTTCGATTTTGCAGTTGCAGGTTCCAGACGCGGTCGCCAATCCAGAGGCCTACGAATCACACACACTTCGATGTCGGCGCCTACAGCCAACCAATCACAGCTCCGAACCCCAGGATGAGGGCGGCTATTCCACACTCTTGGTTGCGCCAGATCATTCAATTACCAGCCTATGAGCTATTGTCCAACGTTTGGACCTCGAATGCTTTATTTAGCCATGCAGTGAATCGATGCGGGTTCCTTGTCAAAGCCCAATCAAGATGCTTCGCGCCCTTGGCTCTGCTCAATCCTGGTGGATTTACCTCCAACTGGAGATCCACCAGCAACAACACTGCAGCTGTAGTTGCAGTTGCGGGAGGTGGTACTATCGGCCGCATCCTCGTTGTCTATTTACTTCCTATTGCTGTAGTTTTATCTATTATTCTCTCCTACAATCCAATCTTTCATTCTTTCCTATACTCTCCCTTGGTTTCTTTCTTGTTGATTTCGTTTGTTCTTGACTGTGGATTACCTCTCGTTGTTATATCCTATTGTTCAGATTACTTTCCTTTGTTATACGGCAACATTCAAAACAAATTGTCTTATCGATTTACTCATTATTCATTGTCCGATTCCATACAAACAATCACCGTCAATCGACCAACTTTGCACATTTTGACTCATCGTCCACACAATCACTGCTTCCTCATTATCTTCAAATCATAACCAGCAGAGCACATCATTGCTATCATTCAGACCCAGCTCTATGCTCGAACTCTAGTTGCCGTCATTATCCCTCCTTCATTTCATATTGATCCACTACTGCTACTCGAAACATCTGGACATCACAACATGAGTTACGCAACTCAACCTCACGTCCCGGTGCACCCACCACCATACTCGGAAACGAACCCGCGGCGTCAAGAAGATTGGGAAGAATGGGAGGATGATGAGCCCGTCACACCGATCGATGCTGGCGAGCAAGTCTTCCCTTCTCCGTTGAACGTACCATCTCGAAACTCGAAGCCTTCGGCAAGACGATCATCGAGAGTCTCCGCATCTCGAGCCAGTCGGGTCAAGTCACGACAAAGGCAAAAAGCCCAGAACGCCAAAGCTGGTATCAAGCTCATTACAGACATGTCGACCTTTCGACGCCAAAACTACATGCCAACACCAGTAGGGCGTACCGGAAAGTTTGTGGACGCCGCTGCTCTGAAGGCCTTGGAAGGGGAACCGACATCAGCTTCAGTCGGGAATTGGAATTGGTTCAAGAAGAATAAGGACCAGAGCCCAGCATCAGCTTCGCCACAACCATCGGCCCAACAAGTCCAGTCAGCCCGTACTCCGGACAACAAGCTGTCACCGGATGATAGACCTATCGTCATTGGTATGGCCTTCTCATCTGAAGATATGGGCAGCTCTTCTCGATACGACACCGCTCCAACGCCTATTGAACCACCGGCACATCAATACGTACCTCGAAATCCTGCCTCAGAACTCTCCCCAGCTCCTGCTCAGCAGAAGTCTGTTTGGTCGCCCGATACACCTGACACTGTATCCTCATTCAGTACTATCCGCCACGCCTCGAGTATATACTCTCAATTCCCATCCCCTGGCACGACAACAAAGAACAATGTCCCCCCTGTACCAGCAGTTCCAGCAAACTTCAAGAAGTCAGCTCATCAGAGGCTCATTAGCTTGGAACTGGGTGGCAGAACTCCTGACGACTCTGATGGTGGTACTCCATGCACGCTTTTTGAGGAAGATGGCACGTCAAGTCCACACAAGCAAGCGAAGGGAAAGACCTCGGTTCTGACTCCTGATAGTGCCGCTTCGAAGTCTCGTGGTTGGTGGGATCACCATGTTGTCACTCCTTTCATGGAGAATAGACTGACATTCACTACTAGCCCAAAAGTCTATACTGATTCACCAAAGAGTACCCGAGGGGATGAGTGGTGGAACAAACCGGAACCCAAATCCTCACATGGAGAGTATCTTACACCAACATTGGTTCCTGGTTCATTTCAAACACCCATCGTACGAGCACCAACACCTCGCCGGACTCCCCCACCTCGTATAGAACACATTCACGAAACTGAATCTGGACCTTCTACGGCGAGGGCATCACCCGTTCCCGAGACCACATCTATCTCTGAAAAACCACAAATCCTCATAACAGAGGAAGAAGAGACCGCCGAGGAACAGCTGCCTGCATACTCTCCTTCAGAGAAGAAACCTCAAACCGCTCCAGTCAAATACAAACCCTTCTTCCCGCCTGGGCACCCCCTTCAGAGCCAGTTTCCACCATCACCTAGTCCTATGTCACCAGGCCTCGCCTCTACTATGTCTTCTCAGCGAGCAGAACAAATGGAGGACATCCCGCTCACGCCTGCCCCTCGAGATAACCTGCGCCTCTCGCAAATGCCACTTCCAACGCGGCCTCTGGGTACTTCAGTACCCCATGAATACTCCCATGGTGATGCAGGCCATGCAACCAAGGCTGAGCGCCAAAGACGTCGCAATGAGAAGGAAGAGGCAGTAGCCCGCCGCTTCGGTGGGGCTTGGAGAGGTAGAGGATGTATTCCCAAGAGTGGCTGCTTTGGACGAACAGGACGTGAGGGCCGTCAGCGCCGTCGAGTTTGGATGATTGTTTTGGGAGTTCTTCTCGCCATCATCATTCTCTCAATCACGTTGGGCGTGGTTTTGACCCGTCCCAAACACTCGGAAGAGGCACCATCGATCTGGGTGAACTTGACAGATTTTCCACCCATGCCGACAGGAGATCTGACGGTCGTTGGACCAGACAATGTTATGGCCAGGAGTGGCTGTACTTCACCGTCGACTTTGTGGAGCTGCTCTTTGCCAAAGGAACTGCACGATTCGGTGAAGCCTTACAAGCCGGACCAGCCTACCATTTTCATGCAGATCCAATGGGATAATAGCACCAGTGAGAACTGGAAGGTGCCCAATGGGGAGCCACCTGCGTTGAAGCACCGTCGAGGCATGGGAAGTGCGGTGCATGCAGGAAACACAATCCGAACACGACAGACTCCCGATTTTAACCCCAGCCCAGATCCTCCTAAGTTCCAGGAGATGTGGTTCCTTGGAAACACTACCGATGACATCAAGTCTGAGGACAAGGCTGGCGAGGCGACACCCTTCTATATTAGCCTGATCGATTCGATCGAGGAGAATGATCGTAAGGAGCTCACTAAGCGGCAAGAGACAGTGCATGAGAACATCAGCCTTCCTGAAGTCCTTCCATCACCTGATCTTACCGAAGGTGGTAAACCCAAACCTGCTGTCTTGCTTCCGCAGCCAACGCAACAGCCAGTGCGGCTCTATGATCGCGGTCTTCCGACAGAGCACTATGGCTTCTACACCTATTTCAAGCGAACCATTTTCCTCAAGTCTGTGACTGTTAGTGATAACGAGCGTCAAGATGTGCCTCTGGACGAGTCTGGCGGTTGCAAAGAGACAGAGGCAGATTTTGTTGCAACATGGAGTGAGACACGCCTGCTTGTTCAAATTTGGACGCGTTCATTAGCTACCAATACATCAAAGCTGGTTGATCCCCGAGGGCAAGGCAGTATCGACGGTTCAGCGGAACTCGTTCGACCGGGGACAATGCCATACCCGGTAACTGTGACCATGGATACACATGGAGGAGATCCAGGAAAGAAGTTCGTCTGGGCTTGGCCTATCGATGACAGGCAGGAGATTGATGAGGATAACCCCAGGCTATTAGCCAACGATATGGGACAGAGTGGTACGTGGATCAACAAACGATCTCGCGGGGACGAAAAATTTGGTGGATTCGACGGCGGGACCGGAGGATGCAAATGCCAATGGAAGAATTGGGTATAAAAATATTTGGTACCAACCTATTAATCTGATAATGAATAACGGGATGCACATGGCATCTGAAATGAATGCATTGGAAGGGGCGTTGTGGTATTCAAGCCTCAATGGCATTTTGTGCTACCAGATAGCTATGAAAAATCGAACTAGGCAAATTTACATCTAAATTTCTATTTATTGCACTTACGTCTCCTCCGACATCTCGTACTTGACTTGAACCCCGGCCACTGAAGCTCCGGCCCCCACTCCGGCCGGATGGCGGGGCCGTGTATTCCATAATTTCCTACCTCACCTCTTAATCTTAGAGAGTTATTGTGTCGACAATGATACTCAACGTTGCGCAGATGCGCCCTATTTTACGGCATAGCAATAAGAGGACACTACTCGGCCTTGATTACTGCCGGAACCGCCTTCTTACGACTCTCGCCATTGAAACGTCCTGTGACGATACGGGTGTTGCTGTCCTCCATCATACATCGGAGTCAACAGAACTCCTCTTCAATGAGCGTATATCTTCCGATAACCGTGCCTTTAAGGGTATACACCCACTCGTAGCGGCAAAAGGACACAGTGCTGCTTTGGCGCCGCTCGTTCGGCGTGCACTTGACACTTTACCAGATGCTGAGAATGGGGACAGCAAAAGGTCTTGTCATGCCGGAGGAGTGAGAAAGCAAATCCCGGATTTCGTATCTGTGACCCGTGGTCCGGGAATGCGTTCAAATTTGGGCATTGGCTTGGACATGGCAAAGGGTTTGGCCGTTGCTTGGGGTGTGCCGTTGGTGGGCGTACATCATATGCAGGCTCATGCTTTGACGCCGCGACTGGCGAGGGCCTTGGGAATGACCATGGGTGAGGCTGAAGAGGTCAAAAAAGGACCAGAGTTTCCCTTTATTTCTCTTCTTGTATCGGGTGGGCATACGCAGCTTGTTCACTCAACGGGTCTGACAGAGCATTCCATCGTTGCCACGAGCGGTGATATTGCTATTGGCAACCTTCTTGACCAGACAGCTCGCGATATCCTCCCCACTGAGATATTTGAAGCGAGCGAACATGTCATGTATGGCCGCCTTCTAGAAGCGTTTGCTTTCCCACCTGAAAGCACCACAACGTCTTCCTACGAAGCTGTCTTTACACCGCCAGCCTCTCGTTCCGCAGAGATGACTCCTCCTTCTACAGGCTACCACTGGGATGTTCCAACGCCTTTCAAGCAAACGCGCAAGCTCGCATTCTCCTTCAGCAGTATCTATACCCACGTCCATGACATTGCAACCTCTAATCCGCACATGTCGATTGCCGAACGTCGTGCTCTAGCACAGCACACAATGATGGCAGCCTTTACACACCTCGCAGGTAGACTATGCATCGCACTCGACGACAAGCCCGAGCTTCGTGCTGCCAAGACTCTTATAGTAGCAGGCGGTGTAGCGAGCAACAAGTTCCTCATGCATGTTCTGCGATCCATGCTAGCTGTTAGGGGCTATGAAGGAATGCAGATTATTGCGCCGCCTGTCGAGCTGTGCACGGATAATGCGGCCATGATTGCGTGGACGGGTATGGAGATGTTTCTGGCAGGATATGAATCTGAACTGAATATCACGGGGATTGGGAAGTGGCCAATGGATCCTGAGGTTGGAGAGGGGATATTGGGTGTTGATGGCTGGGTAAAAAGAGACACGGAGGACTCAAGGATTGGAGACTCATGAACATTTGTACCATCATGTATTATAGAATGCCTACTGGCACGGATGGGTTGGACGGGACACTTGATTTAACACTGTAGTTCGTTTCACTTTGTATGGACATCACCACCAGGCGTTGAGCGAGGGTTCTAGATGTCTTGTCTCTCAAGAGAAAAAGCCATTGTTGTACATATTACACGGCCCATCTGGTGCTTCACGCCCTGTACTGAGCGAGTGCAAGCATCCTTCTCTATCATCCACGCTACGTTTGTCCCAAGGTTTCATTTCCTAGCTGAACAATGTTCTCTTAACTTCATGTCCCTGATTCCTTTAGACCAACTCGCTCGTCACGTTGGTGAACTCGCCCTTCTCCAGCTTGGTCTTCCAGAAGATGGGGTTGGTGTCGTTAAAGCCGTGCTTGACCCAGCCGTCCTCCTTGACATGGTACAGGTTGATGAAACCACCAGAGTAGGCGTCTCGGTGGGTAGCAGCCAGGATACTTCGCTTTCCAAGCTCGAGAGCATCCTCGTCCGACAGGTCGTACTTGTACTCGGCGTCAAGCACACCGTAGGCGAATGTCTGACCGGAACCGACACAGAAGAGGTTGCCTGCCATGCGAGTGCCATCGCTGTCGACGTAGTAAAGGGCGGGACCTTCCTCCTTGGTGACACCGGCACACATGGTACCCATGCTGAGGCCCATGCCCTTGTAGCTGTAGACGAGGTTGGCGAGGATCTTGCTGGCGGCAGCAACGCTGATGCGGCGCTTATGTCGGAGCTCGTGCAGGCGGCACTGCATGCCGAGCCAGGCGAGCCAGTACTGGCAGTCTGCGGCACCACCAGCCATGGTACCTAGCAAGACGCTGTTGATCTCAATGACCTTCTTGACGGTTTGCGAGGCAATCCAGTTGCCAGCGGTGGCTCGGGAGTCGGTCGCGACGATGATGCCGCCTTGGAAGCGGAAAGCGAGCGTAGTCGTTCCGTGGGCGATCTTGATAGGACAGTTGGGGTTGGAGCGGTCATCCGTGGCAGCGCGGAGCCATGATGAGGGCTGCAAGTGAAATATCGTCAGTATAGCAATTCATAACCCAGAGCCAGGCCCGGGAATAGAGAGCTCTGTGCTGGGTAACCAACCTGGGCAACGGGAGGCATGGCAAACTTGAGCGAGAGGTCGCCCATGGAACTCAGCAGCTCATCCTGATCCTCAAAGGGCTCATTCTGCTGGTATGACGGCCGGCTGTATTTCGCAACAAGGGAGTCCATATTGGCTGTATCGGAGAAGAAGCAGTAGCGAGTTCTGTCTATTTATGGTTGTTCGCCCTGTAGCTGGTGCTCTGAGCGTAGGTCGGATAGTAGAGCTTTCGGTGGCGCTGAGAAGGCGGAGAGAAGCCTTGCTCTGTTGGAGGAGTATCGAGGCTATCGAATTGCGATGCGTTCGTTATTTCTTGATCAAGATTGGCGTTTGTTGAGGTGGAGTTGGTTGATGGATGATTAAGGCGGAGGTGGGAATAGAAGCTCCAGACAAGGAAGCTGAGGCTCAGGCAGCTTCCATTGCGCGCGTCAACTGAACCTCGAAATTCGGTACGTACCTTGATGTGTGACGCTGTCAGGGTGGTCTAGATGGATGCCTGAATAGTAAGGCATAAGACTTATATCACCTTAGAAAGTAAAATTAGGACTTTGATAGTATTATCCCTAAATTTACCCAAGATTTACAAGTAATTCTATAGACTTGCATAACCATATAGAGGATTTTTGTTATGAATGCAGGTATAGCGTTTTTGCGTAGATCTCAAGTTTGCCTTATTATCGTGACTCTTGCCTAGGATCGACCGTATAGTCGAAGCAAATATCACATACCATTCACCGTCACATCGACTTCTCATCGTATAACGTTTAGTTTGTTCATTAATCTCTCCTTAGGTCTCTTACTAAGTTCCTCAACTTCCTCGTTCTCACATCCAATTTACGCCAAACAAAACCAACTCAAGGATATCACACTCACTCCCATAAGCCCTTTCAGCGTCCACTTATGACGACTCCGCGACCAACATGACAAAGTCGTGCTTCAAGACCTCCCCGATTCCTGAAAGAATCGCGTATCTCAATTCTCCATGGGTAAGCCAGATATTACTTTAGATTTGCATTCGAATCAGTACAAAAGAAAACAGAACGGCTTGAAAAGAATCATCAGGTATAACGAGCATCAAACTTGAAGGCTCGCGTAAAATAAAGAGTTCTCCTTCGCCACCATAGCCACTAGAACACTGCTTCATCTTAGGGATTTGGTGTGGGTTCCCGGCTGTTTCGTCCCTCACGCTTGCCCATGAAACTTCGGCGCATGTTGGCCTTTGGGCTATCGGGGACCAGCGTCGACTCAGCTGGTTGGAAGCTGCTCTTCAACAAGACAGTTCCGCTACCCACAGATAACTCCTTAGCAGTAGATGAACCTGATTCATCAACAAAGTATATATGCTCGCCCAGGTCATCATCGCTGCGCAATGTGTGCTGTCCCTTGGCCTCGATCTTGAACTGCGAGTCTGGAGAACACGGGAACTTGAATGTGTCGCCAAAAGTCCATTGGCCGCTGGTAGACTTGAAGTGCTTGGTCTTACCCACAGTCTTCTCCTTGGGATTGATCTGCGTGATGACCACGTACAAATCAGAAGCAGGAGGAAAGCCTGACGCCTCTACCACAGTAAAAGAAGCAGTGCCGCTTGGCGCAGCTCCTGGGTTGGCGCTGTGAGCTGATGACTGTCCAATACTCTTCGCTCGCATATGGCCGTTGCTAGTAGAAGGTCGAGTAGCGGATGGGCTGCCTTCTTCGTTAATAGCGGGTGACCGGCGAAGACCACCATTAGTACCAGCAGTACCGTTAGAGGCAAGGGCTGGAGGCTCAAAGGCTTCGTTGTCTTCCTCTATGATATCACCATTGTTGTCCTTCTTGTTGAAGATGCCGCGTCGCAGGAACGAAGCTCCCCTACCAACACCATGCCCAACAACTCCCGCCACAGCAGCACCACCTTTGAGAGGCACGCCCGCAACACCAGTGACGATACGTCCAGGGGTTGAGGCGAAAGTGCCACCGAATGTAGAGGTGCCTTGTCGTGCTCGCTGAACGTAGCTAGGTCGGAACAAGAGTCGGATGCGAACACTTCCTGACTTGCCGTCGAGGATGTACTTGGTCTCTGAAGGCCTGAAAGGATCCAGAGATTCGAGGTTGATGTCGGCGGCACCCAGGAAATCAGGCTTGTCTGCAAAATCGTAGTCCCATACAGTCAGTTTGAAATGTGCAGCGGTTCTCGAGGCGACGTTGACCTCAAAGTATTCGTTCCATGTGGGGTTCAATGTCTTCTTCTGCACCTTGGTCTTGTGAATCTCCTGGCCATTGAGCTCAAACTTGCAGTAAGGATCACTCTTGCCGTTACGGTCAGCCGAAGGCAGATCGGTAGCATCAAGGACATCAACACGTAGTGTGCCCATGTTATTGATGCTCTCACTTGGGTCAAGCTGCATCTTCACTGGGATATACTTCAAGCTAACCTTGACGCTCGCGGGGCGTCCATCCTCGCTCTTGAGCTTCAGCGTTGTCGGGTTGTTCTAGTTGGAGAAGTTAGTTTATTTGTCCCGTATTGGAGGAACTGCCATCGATCCTTACCAGACATTGCTTGAGTGTTTCCAAAGTGTTGCCAGCAAGTGAGGCCATGAGGTCGTCGTCATCGTCACCCTTCTTGCGAGCCCGAAGCGTTAATCGAGAAAAGTCAAGCTCACGGATAAAGCAGTCACCAATCTCTTCAAACTTATGGTGCTTGCTGCGAGCAGTCGATGAGATATAGGACGGGTATGCCATATCGTCCACGAGAACCTCCAATAGTCCGTGACTTTCAGGCATCTCCGCCTCCATGAGCCTGAAGATGAGCAGTCCACTCTCATATCTGAGAAGTTCCTCGGGGGACAGTCTGACTTTGCGAGGACCTTTGGGCATGTCAATTGAGGGGCGACCAACCGTTGTGGGCGTGGGGGGCTCCAGATGATTTTCGGCGGGCTTACCCAAGCTGGCGTTGAATTTGCCGGCTTCGCTAGATCTTTGCTGGTTGAGGGAAGGCTCCTCTTCAGATGAAGAGTCTTTGTCCTTTTCAGATTCTTTTTCCTTCTCCTGCTCCTTTTCTTCGTCCTCGTCCTCAGGGTCGGTGACGTTGAGGCATGGGTAGAATGCCACAGTGTAGTGCAGAGTTCCCTTGGCGATGCCCTTGCCATGAAGACGGAGACCATCTTCGCGAAGCTGCTTCCTGTCGTGGACAAGATATTCGCCAGTCTCGTCTTGTGTGATATAATCGCCAGCAAAGACCTCAACCATTCCCAGGCTGCGGTCCTTACCAACCTTTTCTGTGTCCATGACTTCCAACGCAAGCCTGTCACGAGCAGAGTGAACGGGCACATAAAGAACCTCATCCCACTCAGGATTAAGATCGTTTCGGAAAGTGACAGTCCGTGCCTTTTCAATACCAGAAAGCAGGATTCGAGTGTAGGGATCTGACTTTCCAAAGGCCTCAAAGTTCCGGAGGTCAGTGGCCTTCTTGAAGTGAAGACGCATAACACCAATTGGTGTAACATAACCGCCTGTGCTGGCCACACCAGAAATGGCTACTGGCCTCCACTGCGCCATCATCTTTACTCGGCCAGTGTGAGCGCCATGCAAATTGTACCACTCCTTGCCCTGCTCCATGCACTCGAGTATCTCGTCGAGTTTGATCTGATACTTTCCAAGGACTTGGTCACCAGCAAGGTCGCGGTCGTCCTTGATTGTGAGTCCAAGCTTAGCCTTCTTTCGGTCTGTGATAAGAATTTCCTTCGAACCATTGTCCCAGATAGGGTTGTTTGTTCGCTTCAACTTCTTGGTTTGGTGTACTTCTTTACCGTTTAAGAACATGACTGCGTATGGGTTGAGAGATCCCACAAGACTCTTTGTACCATCTAGATCCTTGGCCTGCTCCACAGTGAATCGAAGAATACCCTGGTTGGACGGAGGGGGAGGCTCGTCTTGCCCCTCGGCGTTCTTGATGGTTTCGAGGACAGGGAAGAAACGAACATCACAGGAAACAACACCACGAGCTTTTCCAGCAGAAATAACTTCCAGTCGCTGGTTCTCGTGAACATTGAGCTCTTCGACGCTCTCTAAGGGGAAAGAGGCGATACCCATTTCCTTGGACTTGCGGAAATCGTTGTGGTCGAAAATCTGCATATCCAGCGAGTCGTTAAAGGATGTGACAATGATGTAGTGAGTCTCATTCCATCTGGGGTTGGGGTTATCTGGAATGACCTTGGTTCGAGCAAGCTCCTGGCGTCGGTTCAAACTCAAGGATACATAAGGATCGATGGTTCCTCCGAAATTGTCACTGTTCTTCAGGCCCTGAGCGCCATGTAGAGTCACTGCAATAACACCAATAGCCTGGTCCACGGGCGAGCCAGCCAGCATCTTTGCGACCTCAATAGGGAAGACCTTGGGCGCATACATCATCGGAGCCAAGTTGCCATGGATCTGCTCCAGGATGAACTTTTCCAGGCCAGGAATGAAGTTGATGTCAAAACCAAAGTTGTCACCACCAAGGGGCTTGCAAACGTAATCGATGGTCGGTCTCTCTAGGAAGCACATTTCAACCCGGTCGATGTGAGGGAAAGGAATCTGCAACTTGATCTTGAGGCGCATGATGCCGGAGAAAGCCATATCCTCGACAATGACATCGAGACCTTTGCTGATCATGGCTTTGCCAATACGAATCTCGAGCACAACCTTGGGATTGATCTTGCTTTTGAGCTGGCGAGAAGTCATATCGGCAGTATCATTCGGGGTGAAGCTGAATTTCCAGTCCATCATGACGACGTCGTCCTCAGTCTTGGGGTAAGTCTTGACATGCTCCATTCGAGGAGGCTTAGTGCCCAAAGTGAAGGTCTTGAGCTTGAGACTGTCGAGGAACGAAGGTGTAGCAGAGCTCAGAACTTGGTCAACGGAGTTAATAATGGTCTGGGCGAGCACAGGCTGGTAAATAGGCCAGAACTTGACCATGAATGAGTTGATCCATTCGAGGGATTCATTGTCGTTTTCGAGTCTCTTCATAGCCATTTCGCGACTAATATCGTCTCGGAAGTTGCGTCGCACCCTTCGGATAGATGTTCGGTAGTAGGTTGAACAGAATGCCATGACGATCATGATCCAGCCAAGACCACCGCCCAAGACAGCGACAAGCCATGAGGAAATGCATGCGAATATGATTATGCCCGTGTTATGGTACCAGTCTGGCTCTGTCAGTAAAGTACACGCATTGACTTTGGGTTTGAAACATACCACCATATAGAGTATCTGGGAGCTGTCCCTCGACCCATGTCGCGTGATCCAGGAGACTATCCTCTTCCGTGGTATCATCAGTTGGCCATCCCAATTGTGGAGCCCATCCTGTACGTGAGTAGGGAACTTCTTCGCCCTCGGGATCGACGCCATCTGCAAGTGGTTTACCTTGTTCGTCGCGAGCGACATCCAGGGCTCCGTCCTTGCTAGGTTCTGGCAGATCTTCGACAGGGCCAGTGCCATCGTCAACGTCGGTGATGATAGCAGCGCCCTTGGGCCGTCTGCTCTGCTGAAGCTCTGGTGGGATGGCCTGCGCACAAACCGCGTTAGTTGGAGGTCGTGATTGTAAGGGGAAATGGTCATACAGCTTGAGCTTGAGCTTTCTTCTGCTCCGGGCTCGCATCGGGGTCGAAAGTGAAGGCAGCGACACCAGCGTTCCGGGAGGATTCTACGATCTTCTTCTGGGCGTCGTCTGCGGTTACAGAGGTCCTGGGATCTTCGGCAGCGTCAACAACACCCTGCACCTTCAGCTCCTCCGCTTCCTTTGCGGTTGACATGACGCCTTGTTGGAGTGGTTGCGATCGAGATGTGCTGCTACTGTGGGTATTGACGGCTCGTAGCTATCAATTGATGTATTCCAAGCTCTCTGGCCTGTCGTGATGCATTCAAGCTGCAAGGTCGATTTCGAACGACCGCCGTGATCGTGGTGGCTAGTTGATAAGGTGGGAAGGTTGCGACGTCTCGGAGGTTGGAAACTGGAAGCTGGAAACTGAAAGCTGGTAACTAGCTCACAACTTGGACAGGATCTGGAGCTAGCGTTAGGTTGCCTCTTTAGTTTGTTTACGTGCCGAGCTGGATCACCAGCAAGACAAAGGCAGGGAGGGGTGGGTTTCGAGAGAAAGGAAGAAAGGAAACGTAAATGAGAAGCAAAAGAGGGAAGAAAAGAGAAGGCAGGGAAGGAAAGGGAAGTAAAAAAGAGGGAAAGGCTAAAAGTAAAGACAAGACAAGACAAGACAAGACAAGACAAGACAAGACAAGACAAGCCAAGTAAAGTCAAGTCAAGTCAAGTAAAAAGGATGTAAGAAAGCAAGCCAAGGGATTGGAAGGTGGAGGAAATCCTGGCACAGGTAGAATGACAAGACGACCCAAACCCAGGCTTGGAAGACCAGGATTGTGCTTGTGCTTGTGCTTGCGCTTGGTGCAGCTTCAGCTTGTGCAGATCGTGAGCTGATGAATTATACCAGTAGAATACTTTTATTACTACGTGTATGCAGGTATAAAGTAATGTAGCTTTGGAGTCGCTGCCCTCGCTAACGGGAGGGAGCTCATTTGTGGCTCAAAGGGAAATTGAAATCGAGGCAGTCGAGAGTTCGATAGACAAGACACCCACTAGGTAATCGGTTAGTGGAGCTGAGCTCGCTGAGGTGCCTGAGCTTAGAGGTGATTGCGGGCCGAGAAATGGTGGATCAGCACCTCACCTCATCCACTGCCTCATTATCCCGTCTCAGTATACGGAGTAACTAATAGAGACGGAGTTTCTGGCCAGTTGAACTGTGAAACTCTTGCATTTATACGTGACAATCACCACTTTATTTGCTTTTGCAGCTATCCGTTGTAGCTGTATCACAGACGAAAGGCATGCTCCATACATCGTAGCTCATCCTTATCGAGTCCAGTCCCTTCTCTCCGTCTAGGTATTCTAACAAGGGAGAGAGGTAATTACTCTACAGTGCGCTAGCTAGTCTGAGTGAATTACTTACTTGTTTCTGCACCAAGAAACATCCAATGCAATTCGTTCCGAATCACCCCATCCAAAGAAGTTTAACCAAATTCTCCCCCTCTTGTCTTCACCCCTGGCGCTTTGGTCCAAGACCCCTGTTGTGCTGAGCAACCTACGTAATCGATGAGATGGTCCGGGGGAGCTCATTCAATTTTGCTTGTGACGGAAGCACACATATAGTGGACCAGGGCCAGGACTAGGACCCTCAAAGCTCGACCCTGGGGCCTGGACTTCCAAGATCGAGCTCCCTAAAACCCCTGCTCGCTCTATCCTTTATCGTCAATCCCGGCTGAGATTACGTAGCCGCCGAGGCCTTTCCTTTCTACACCATCGTTGTTTGTCTTTGAATTTTTGAATTCGTGGCTTCCGTTCCACAGGTAACACAGTTGACATTAAATGCATGGCAAGGTGAAACCCATTGCTGGCACAACCTCGATGGTTGAGCCGGTGACTGGCTCATCTCGAACAAAATGACTTTCCCTGGGTGTAATCTCGCGTCTACCGTACCTAATGTAATATGTACACGTCCATACACGACTCACACTGTCTGACTGTCTTGTGTTACTGACTCTTTTTGGCTTCAAGTCTCGCCCATTTTCTCCAGTTGCATTTGCACAGCCACACCGGTTGACCTGAACGCTACCCTAGGTTGAACTAATTCAGACCAGGGGATCCCAATAATGTTCTGACTAGAACTTTCATAGTCGTTTTTTGTTATCGAAGTATTTTCCTTATTTTCACATTTCCAGTTCTTTCATTCCATCTTGTAGAATCAATCAAATCTATAATTCAAAGAGGTAGTGTAAACTGCCTGGTGAAATGATATACAGGCCATGCAATGAGGCTAGGTGCATACGGTTCTACGATGTTCCTTTCCTTGACTGCTCAACTGAACAAACATTACAACACCAACAAAAAGTCATGACTCATCTGAATAGAGCACATATCTTGATAACCATCACTCACACGAAATGACATTGTCCTTCAGCCCAGTCTCCAACACAATCCTCTCTGTTTTGTAAAGATGGAAGTGTCATCAACACTCTTTTAGTACGAGCTAAGATGATGTGTTCATGGCTCTCAGCCTGGCATCAACAGTTGCCAGTGAGTCAAGTATCATTTGGGGTGAAATGCTGTATTAATGCTAAGAATTACCAGGCCCAGTTCATCTATCGTCTCGCCTCGTATCGATCTTTGACAAAGAATCATGGACCGAACCGGTCAATTGGCAGGAAATCCTCATTCATTCCATCTTCACAGCAGCTGGAGATCGCAAAACTCTGTGCAGTGCAAAACGTCGTCGTATCGGCAAGGCCTGGTTCGGGGAAAACAGCTACGATAGAAGCAATTGCGGCTGCTTATCCAGACAAAAGGATTGGCAGCATTCTTTTCTCCAAGAGACTTCAAAGTGAAACATCGCATCGCCTCAAAAAGTACCATAACAGTGATGTATTCACTTTTCATGGTATGGCCGGTGTTCTCTTCGGCAAACTCATACGGAACGATACAGAACTCATCAAGCGACTAGAGAGGATTGAACGAGACAGGAAGCTTCCTCTATGGACCTCCCCACCATTCGATATAATTGTGCTAGATGAGTTTCAAGATTGCAACCCCGAGACTTTCTGGTTGGTACAGTGTTTTATTCAGGCGAATAATCTCAAGAAAGGGGACCCACCTGCGCGCATCGTCGTGCTCGGTGACGAGCGTCAATCCATCTATCGTTTTCGCGGAGCCGATCCCCGTTATCTCACCTTGGCCTCTGAGCTATTGGGACCAATAAGCCCTTATCCATTTACTGAAGTTCAACTGGGGAAAAGCTTTCGGTTATCTGTGTCGACAGTTCAATTCATCAATCGTGTTTTCTTGGACGGGGAACAATACATTGCAAGCACAAAACATGGTCCCAAGCCTATTGTGCTGCGTTGCGATATTTGGAATAGCTATGCATTAGCCGGAAAACTGTCACCCATGATTGACCGTTACGGACCCGAGAACTGCGTCGTCATAGCGCCTACAGTTCGCAGATCAAAACCCCTGAAGGATCTGACGAATGTTCTGGCTCGAAGATATCGCATCCCAATATCTGTACCTATTGATGACGATGCGCCGCTCAATGACCAGGTTATCAATGGGAAGATGTGTATATCCACCATCCATCAGTTTAAGGGTCGTGAGCGCGCCCTGGTAATTCTCCTTGGTATAGACTCTTCTTATTTTGACCACTTCGGCCGTGATCTGCCAGACGACAAGTGTCCCAATGAAGCGTTCGTGGCTCTAACGCGGGCTTTGGATCAACTTGTGTTGGTCCACCACGATGATCACAAGATGATGCCCTGTGTGTCTGTTGATTCTCTCTATGAAACTACCGAGGTTGTGAACACGACGAATACTCAGTCCAAGATTTCACCACCTCAATTGCCCGGTCGAGTCCTGGAGTTTGGTCTCCTACTCCCTCGTTATTGCGCAGCCCACGATATAGCACAGTACATTCAAGGCGATGCTCTTGATAAATTAGTTAAGCGTCACGTTCATGTTCGACGACTACCATCGCAGGATTCCTATCGGGGGATCATCAACATTCAAAGTGTGGTGGTCTCGGACACGAAAAAGAAATTTTACGAGACTGTAAGTGACATAAATGGACTTGTTATTGCAGCGGCCTTGGAGCTTGAGATTGCTGGGTCATTGAAGTCACTGGGAGATGCCCAGTATAAGGTTGATAAGCAGTCCCCAAACAATCTCGAGCAACTTATTCCCTGGCTTTCTCGACTTGCTTGCAAATACGAGGCTGATCGTTCTGGCTATATACCGCGTGTAATTCAAATGGAAAATCACAAATTCGACTGGATCAAACCCGAAGACTTCGATCTCGCCCGGCGTCGACTCGGCCAAGAGTTGGCACATTCTGCCAAAAACCTCAATTTTGAGGCCGAAATGGAAGAATCGTTCTTCGTTGAAGGTCAGAGAACAAAACTCACGGGCCGAGCAGATATCATTGCCACTTCTCCACCTGACTGCAATCATGGCGAGAGTACCGAAACGATCTGGGAGATCAAATTCGTCTCTCGGATTTCCAATGAACACATTGTTCAAGCATGCGTCTATGCCTACTTGTTAGGCTCAAAGTCTGGAAAATTGCCATGCATCATACTATACAACGTGCGAGATGGAGATAAACGTGAAATCACGCCACGCCATGGATTGACGGGACTAAAAAACTTGATAATAAGCGTTCTCAAACTTCGCTATACAAGCACAGGAGAGACCAGCTACGAAGACTTCATCAACCGTTGTGCAGACACGACGCGGAAAGTCATGGACTTGAGTAGTGGATCATGACAAGCGATAGCCATGTCAAAGTATTGTACCATTATTGATAATTCGCAATCAACACACCAGTTGTAACTGAGTTGACATCCATTTAGCTGGGAACAGGGGTTCAGATCTTAGGCCATGATATAAACAAGGGTCTTACCATGTCATCAATGAGTGCAACCCCACGCGGCGATGAGGACAAGGAACTGCCACAAGAAATAAGCCCCATTAGGTTCTGGATAAGTTACTGAGTAGAAAAGAAAGACCACTTCAAGGGCATTAATATTCTCCTCTCATCGTATTGAAAGACCTATTGCCTGCTGTATGCTTATTGTATTTGTTCAAACATCCGTATCCAAAAAAAAATCCAACTCTAATGAATGAAGTCACAAGTGGCCATGTTAGGTGTCACTTAACTCTAACAGCATAAAGACGCTGACTAACAGCCAGACCCCAACCCTGTACGCCGTTTCCAAATGCAATAGCTCCCTTCATCCACTGAACCCATGACTTTTCTCAATATCCAAATCCGTCATGCTGGTGGACGGGACATCGTCCTGGATGCTTGACAAACCAAGATGAGATACATGCTCGATGGAAGCGACATAAGCATTCCAACCGTGCCATGGCGACCCCAACAGTGAACTCCTCAAGACAAATGGTGCACTCTGCATCGTCGATGCAATCCTTCTCCGTAGCGACATAGGTATACATCCCTGTGCGCCGGGGCGCAACTGGTGCTCCACCTTCCCCGCCGCGGGGTGTGCCATATCTGCTGTGCGTCTGGATGCACGTGGTGATATGAGCCTCGCGGAGCTCTTCAGCGTTTGGCAAGCTTTGAGATGGTAATTCGCGATGACAAATAGGGCACTCGTCTTCCTCGGCAATCTGAGGTGTAGGTGGTAGTGCTCGCTGCCTCGATGACTCTCCTAATGAGCTGTACCGCTCAGGGTACGAAGAGGACGACGCAGATTGTGCACTCGATAGAAGACGCTCAATAGGTGTCTGGTGAGTGCTAGTACGTCTTCTGTACGAGATTCCCGGAGAAGAACCGGATGAAGTTGAGCCCTGATATAAGTGTTAGTTAATCTAAAACATATCGGAAGAACAAGGCAAGTTACCATCGTTACACTTCTCATCCTTGGGGTAAGGTATCGATATGGATCACCACTAGTGCCTGGAGCAAAGACTGCACCGTGTCTATTAGATGACTGCAATGTCCCGTATGTATTTCCGATACTGCTTCGTGATCTATGATGAGAAGCCCGCGGTGAGAGGGTTGCTTGTGGGCTCGGACTCTGTGGCGGCGCTGTATTTGGGTCTGGGACGCAAGGGTTGCAAAGCCTTACCCGTTCGCCTCCTGACATGTCGTTCACGTCAAAGTATCCAGCCCCTAGTGCGTCGACAAGCAGAGTCTGGTTCCATATCATCTCTGCACCAGGTGGACGTACGATATACTGGTGAGGAATAATGATCCTGTGTGGTGAGCAAGCATTGCACACAACTCTTCCACATTTCCTGGGTCGATAAGTATAAAATCAATCATGTTTTTGAAGCTGTTAACTTACCTGCAGTGGTGCTTTCGCACAAAGAAGCTGAACTGAGTGTGGCAGATAGGGCAATATGTGACTTCATTGTCGGGCTGCCACCTAGGCCGTTGCGGATCTAAGGATATTGACGGACGAGCAGAACGTGGAAGTGGAGGAAGAGCCTCTTCCAAGGGCCTGAGCGATGGCAAAGGTGCATCCATCCTTTCACGAGATGGGGTCGCGTACGTTCGTTGAGACTGTTGCGAAGGTGTTGTGTTTGTGCCGCTTGTGCCACGACCGGACCTATCTCTATGCTCCGGGCGATCGGGAGCACTGCTTGGTGACTCGGGCTGCTTAGACCGCCTATTATGTGAGCTACTCTCTGTGTCGCTCGAGTTTGTAAATTGTGGCGTATTTGATGAAGGTTGTTCCGGCTGCTGCTGAGCCGCTGGCGAGATTGAAACACCTTCTGCACTCGTCACGGGGTCGCTTGCAGCAGAGGCACCATATCTGTCGTCGTCCGATTCGTCCGTGGTGGTGGTTTGTGTATTTTCCCTGCTGATCCCAACTTGTGCAAGCTCCTGGTTCGAGAAACGAGCAGTTTGTTCGCTGGGTTGATTCTGTTCGTTATCGAGATGAGGTCTTTCGTGAAAATAGGAGCCATGAATGGATTCTTGATCCGCTGAGCCGTTCTCCGATAAGCTCCGCTCTATGGAGTGAGATGGACAGTCGAAGTATCGCAAACATTCTTGATTATGGAATCTAGAGGTTCGCCAGGGGCATATCGGTTGTTGCTCGTTGTCTGTATGTTGATCGTTCTGATTGTATTCGTCTTGGTTGTCATCGGTGTGGATCGAACTTGAGCTCTGAGAACTGCTCGCGACTGGGACATCGCCGTGATCTCTGATAGACTCAGAGACGGCCTGGCCTGAAGCACCTAAAGGGCTGGCCATAGTAGCTCATCAGGGCCTGGCTGTTGAAGTGGGAGTTGTTGAGCAAACGCGCAGCTCTTCTCTAACGCAGCATAAATTGTTATGTTCGATCGATAGAGCTTGTAGGGCTTTATTATTGGTTGGTTTGCGGGAATATGAAGGAGGAAATAAGTTAAGGTTCGAGTGCGATGTTTGAGGTGGTATTTCCTATGGCTTGATCTTTGCCTAGAACTTTGCGATTAGAAATTGGTTGGTTAAAGGCAAACTCGCATGATGCATGATAGCCAGGATCTTGATCTCGGCGGTGCAGCAGATATGATATATAGTGCATATGGGACGCACCTGTTGAGGGGTTTGGAGATGACGCAAAGATGAGCTAAAGTGGTTCTGGAGAAGAACAGACCCGACACATGGAAGTATTCGGGGTCAGGTCAGAGTGAGGTAGGTAGGTAATCACTCGGTAAAGTCGATATCTTTTAGTTGTTGTTGGAGAAACCTCAGGGACCTGGCCTTGGCTTGAACTGGGCTGGGCTGCTGTCCGCCCCGTGCCCGTGCCCGCCCGCGAAAAGAGTGGAGCCGCTACTGATTCGCCCACGCGATCACCCTTGCATCACCTCTAGAAACCCTTGAACCTCTAACGTTGAAGCAAAGGAAGCTAAAGCAGCATGGAGGTTATCAGGTGCCACTTTATATTAGATCTGGACTGGACCCTTTTCTCGTGTTAATTAACTGGGCGTGGTTCATTGGAGCACTTGCTCCAAGACATTACTTTCTATTCCCCTTTTGGGCTATTATACACCGACACTCTACGGACACCACACCAGGTAATAATGAATCGAAATTATAAGGCCCTCGCTGGACTCATCTCATCTCCTTATTTGAAGTCTTCGTGTATACATACAGCTATGTAAAAGTTACGGCAATAGAGTAATTACTTAAGATGTAAGAGCCTAGTCACTACGTTCTTACAGTAATTAATCCATGTATCAGATAAATCCTCTGGGAATCTAAGCTTAACTTCTGAAACTTATGATAAAGTTTAGACGAGGCCACAAGGATAATACTATGTAAGACGTCGGCATCTCTACCTTTTCACTACATATGTCACCCAACTCAACCAAGTCGATATAGGTTGGGATCTAGACCTAGAGGCAGAATTAGCAGAGCGACCTGGGAAGCGGCATTTTTGCCTTGAGTTTGAGGATATGGTGTGATCTCGGTCTGATGCTGAGCTTCATTATGGTTATTGAAGACAGATGAATTAGACATTCGTTGTGAATGCCTGCCACCGCGAGAAGCCAGTACATTGCTTGGATTTGGCATACACACTTGTTTTTGTTTGTCTTCAAAACCTTCTTGTGTCTTCTATGATCACTTCGCCCAGTTTGTCCTATCGTCCGCCAGTCATGCATAAGTCTGTTGACTTGAGCGCTGCTGTGTGTTACAGAGCCGACTTGCTCGACACCCTGTTGTCTCCTCTTCCTGATTTCAAGGCGTAGGGAGCGCTTCCTCGACCAAATCCAGGCCCGGCCTTCTGTATTACACACTGTTCCTTGTTTCATCATCATTCTAATAGTGACAGACGTACGAGACATACAACATTAGTATAAAATACGATTATTTATAATAAACTTTAATACAAAGTTAAGCTTACTCGTAAAGACTACTTAAATTTAGTACTTATTAAAACCCCAAACTTACTAAGATATGGAATTAGCAAATCGTCGATACTTTTATAAGACCACTGTAACAGGGCTTTATAGAACAAACCTCCAATGATATCTACATATATATCCTTCCTTGACAAGGAATCGATAAGCACATAGCGCCAATTAAGACGTACTGAGATAGCCAGGACTTTATAAACAGGAGGAGAATAAATACAGATTCCTTATGAAGGGAAATTTCCTATATCCTCTCAGAAGTCAGCCCATGCAATCACAGCATCTCCTGCCCTTGACATCTGTATTGATTCTACACGGGTATCTAGCAGCACAGCAGAGTCGTGGCAATCATCTCATGAAGACTGACTACCAGCTTGTGCAAGCGACTTCAACGACTAGATACAGTGTTATTGACTGTCCGTTGTATCAATCAATATTGACAATGTTGTTTGTCTTTGCTGTATGCTAGAGCTGTAAGTAAAAGGTCAATATTGTCTACTAGACCTAATTGCGATATCTCTTATGCTAAGAACTAGATGACCTTGGTGGTAGCTTAACCTTCCTGATTAGACTTATCAATATGCATGGGTTCCCCACTGGTCAAATATGTAATCCTCCGAGTCCTGGCATTCATGCAAGTCACCACGAGCAGACCCTGTGACGGGTTTGCTCCTAGATCGCACATGAGATGCGAAGTGTTGAAAGAAACTCCTGATCATTTGCGAAACCATGACGGTTACACAAATATAAGGATGGGGTTTCGCTCAGACAGAGCAGCACAGACAATGCCAAGCACGGAAAACATTCCTTGATCGCCGAAAGATTTCAATTGCAGCATCTGCGCCCAATGGCAAACGCCGCTACTGGAAGCATTACGCGGACAGGTAAAATGAGGCATTCGCGGCTCGTCAGGGTTGATCTATTTCACGCCAATAGCACCAAAGCAGTTGACGCAATGAGAAAGAGGCTAGCTTGTGCGTATGCAGGTCCAAAACAACGTGAGAAGCATCACGACGCTGGGGATTGTCTTGGCACGGCTGAGTCGGCTCGAGGGTCATTGCTAGTATGTGAGAAACGCGCCGTTGGTGTTTCAGATAATGGTGTATCCTACGAGGCTTGCCCAAATATCGAGATCAGATAGGGAAACGACTGCAAAAGCCACGAAGGATGATAAAACGTGGACGTACGCAGCTAGAGCCAGACGTAATAGTTTCGAGGAATCCCTTGGATATGGAGTTGAGTACGTACGCAGTCACCTCACTAACAGCCTAGCTGCGGATAATTCCGTGCCCTTAGACCTTAACAAGATACCCCGGCCGCTCCAAGGTGCATTTGCTTACGACGACAGCAATATTTGAGTGTTCATAGTGGTCCAGAGCTTTGACTACTGACGCGGTTGGCTAATTGGGCTCCAATGTTCATGCCGGAGTTTGACCAGAAAAGGGAATAGATCTTTTCAGCTGAGCGAAGAGGTTCCCATCAAAAACGTCGTTGTCAGTTGATTTAGAATGGAGACTCCCTGTACCGTTAGTGTTACAGTGCCTGGCTTGTCACTGATCCTTGAAGAATTTATACATCAAATCATGGAGACGGCCAATCATCTTTTTCGAGGCTCAATTGCCTGGTAATCTATTATCCACTACTATTTCCGGCACCTTAATTCATCAACAGCCCTACAATGACTATTCATACATTTATTTATTTATTTATCTACTACACTCGCATACCGACAAACGTATTTCCCAATTCAGGATCAAATTCAATGTTTTAGTCAGGAACGTTGTAGGCTTAGTCAGGCTTGCAATTAATTCGATTCAGTTGCGCCATGGCTGGTCCTTCGCCCTCTTCTTCGAATCTTTCTCAGCACATTGATCATTCTCCTCCAGAATCAACACAGCCGGGTACATCTCAGTCCCAGTCATACCAGCCTGCAATCCCTTCGTCTTCAGCAGACACAACGAGTGTCACTACATCAGCACCTGATCTCGATAAAGGACTTCCTCTCTACGTCTGTGGTCACTGTGGGAGACGTTATTCACGGCCGGAGCACCTCCAACGCCATGTTCAAACGCATACTCTAGGACGACGATTTGCTTGTGCAATCTGCGGAAAAACTTTTGCACGTGCGGATCTGAAGAAACGCCACGAGACAAATCACGAAAATGACGATTCCAAGAAGCGACGACGGACTACTACCTCGCTCAACTCTGGCCGGGTTACCCGTGCTTGCAAGGCCTGCGCTGCTGCAAGAGTCAAGTGCCAAGAAGAAAAGCCTTGTCAACGATGTGTTCGTCGTGGTCTGACTTGCATCTCGTCCGAGGCCAGCTCCGCAGCAGCCATGAATTTGGTTCATCTGTCTGCCAGCGCACGCTCTCAAAACGCGGGCGACGAAAAGCACGATAGCAGCAATGCGTCCTCGGAGCACGTGCCCATCAATGTTCCTAACCTGACGTCTTACCCTACCGATCAGGCATCTATGTATGGGCAAAGTTCACAGTCACAATCGCAGTCTCGATCTGTCACCCCTAACCTGGGTGATCTCGCCGCTAACTCTGAGGCCGGGTCTTCCAACCACACCGTCGCGGGCCAGCTCCCCTTTTGCGACTTCCTTCAGAATGTTTTATACGAGCAGCAGTATGAACACCCAGCTAAGATGCCGGAAAACCAAGGCCTTGCTGTGCTGAACTTTTGTAACGACACCAATATGGAACTGTCAGACATGGACTTTGGCTTGTTGGATCATTGGAACGCCGATGGAATGGGCAACACAATACCGCCCCAGCAAGAGCCACCCGAGACAGACAACTCTGCCGACATAGCGACCATACAACAAAATCTCGTCACAGCCTGGGATGTCTCTCCATGGCGATGGGACCCAGTAGCAGAGGACAACGCATTCGGCGAGCAGGGCAATCTCCCGGTTTCTCAGAAGGATGCGGCGAGCATACAAGCCCAAGCTTCTAAAGGGGGTCTGAGGAGGGCAGTTGATCAGAAGCTTGACTTTGCTGCTCGCGATGGTGTGCTAGCACTAGTGTTGAGTACATATCAGCCTGATACTATGCCGAGCCGTATCTCAGGATCGTTTCCTTCGGCAGGCCTCTTGGATACTATGGTGCATCTCTTTCTCAACTCGTTTGCCAACCAAGTTTCGAATTTCATACACTTTCCGACCTTCAAGCTTAACAAACAAGAGCCGGAGTTCATCGCCAATGCGGCAGCTGCTGGCGCTGTGCTAACTCCGATACCGACTCTACGAAAATTCGGCTACGCTCTCCAGGAGGCTATCCGTAGGTTCAAACATTCCTAGATTGTGCCGTGGGATCGCTAACGTTGACGTAGGAATTGTTATTCCCAGACGAGTATGTATTTTCATCTATAAAATTACGAAGAGACGTGCCTAACTAGTCCTTACAGTTTGAGGAAAACAATGAGTCTATCCTCAACTTAGGCATGATTCAGGCTATTGTTATTGGCCAGGACATTGGCCTATGGAGTGGAAACCGGCGCAAGATGGAAATCGCAGAGTGCCATGTTAATATCCCTACCACGGTACGCGAGCATGTCAAAGGCCGATGGCAGTTTGCTAACAAGGCGCAGATGATGCGATATCGTGGCAAGTTCCAACGGTCTTCGTATTCCATGATTTCAGTGACACCTTGTGACGAGGGTGCCAATTTGGAGCAGAAATGGCGCACATGGGTCGATATGGAGAAATGGAAACGGTCAGTACTGCTATTAGAATTGACTGTCATCAACTGGTTTCAATGCTGACTTGGTGGCCAGCTTTGTCTTCCATCTTTTTCTCCGAGATAGCCAGCAATCCATGACAACTCTCACGAACCCTGTCATGTCGTACGCTGAACTCACACTTCCGCTTCCTGCTTCGAAAGAACTCTGGTATGCCAAAACAGCAAATGACTGGAAGCACGCATACTTGAGACGAGAAGCTGGGCAAGCGAAGCGAGCACCATCAGTCTGTGACCTTTTCCGCGATTTAAATCTCCTTGCAGAAAGCCGACATCGCATAGACACGCAGTTCTCAGCAGCAATCTATCTTCAAGCCTTCTGGCAGTTGATCCTAGAGTACAGAAATCTGTGTTCATCTTTTAGGACACGATCTTATTCTCAAGGCGGCTATGGTAACTCTGATTCATTACTGGATGCGCGACGTCATCAACTTCTACAAGACTTGCAGACTTTCAAAACGACGACGATGAACTGGCCAGAAGTCACAGCCCAAGAGCGCCTGCTGCTTAATCAACTCATGATGGGATTGCATATATCCTTGGACGACCTGCAACTCTTTGCAGGCAAGGAAGGAGATGAACAGGCACATAGAGCGTTTCCTGTTCTCCAGCAGTGGGTCGATAGTGTCGACTCCCGAGCAGCTATATGGCACGCTGGCCAAATCTTGCGGTTCGCGAAACTGTTCCCGCCGGCTCAGTTGAAGAACTTCTACGCTGTAGGGGTACATCATGCGGCCCTGACACTATGGACCTATGGAGTGATCACACGAGCTGGAAAGCGAGAAGACGTTTCCACACAGCACGAGAAGATTCATATAGATGGACCCGAATCGATGTGTGTGCAGGGTTACATCAACCTAGGACGTGGATTTCCTGTTGTTCGAGGACCAAGCAGTCGCAATGGAGTATCTGAGGCGCTGATTGAGAATCCCAAGGGGAGCATGGAGGTCGCCCACGGGATCCTTCAAGCCAACTTTAGCAGCGGCAACGTAATGGCTCCAGCGATCGTGGAAAACCTGTGCGTCTTGATTCAACAGTTAGGGAACGTTGCCTGGGCAGTTGGACTTGGGTAATCTGTTTACAACTCAAAAATAGTATTCCAGTTTTTCTCATGCTAGTCTACCAGATTATAGCCCCTTTTCTTGGCACTGTAGAATATCACGACGAGACGACGCATACAGTCTGAACTATCTCAATCTCGAAGCTTGAAACGAGCGAGATAATCTATTCTTCTGTGATAGTGTACCGTACAACTAGGTAGGCCATCCTGAAGCGCTCGTATTATAGCAACAGCCGTCTCTACAGGCCGCTGCACTGGCAGGTTCAAGTAGACACTGCCAGGCATTGGACGAATACTGCCAGTGCCGAGCAAGTTCTTGGACCCTCAGGCAACAGTCATTTGCCTGCATTTATTTATTTTCTTCCCCTCTTTGCTTTTTCTTTTCTCTTCTTCAAGATCATTCTACACCTCATACCCACTCATCGCCACAACCACAACTACAACTGCAACTACACCACCAAAATGTCCGGATCCTAGAACGACAACCAGCATGAGGAGCGTTTAGCTGCCTTGTCCATAGACGACAAGGTTCCCGAGGAACAAAAGCCCAGCGACAGTCGCCTGAGAGGTGAACTGGAGCGGTTTCGTCAGGTAAAGTTCTTCAGGGAAACACTCTGCGTTAAAGTACTAACACTTGTCGCTCAGCTTAAGGACGACTTTCTTTCTTCTGCGGCAGATAACTCCTCTGCCCCCAACGGCCAGTCTGTAGAAGCCATCAGCGATGAAGTAGTCGAGCCGGAGCCGGAGCCAGGTCAGTCTCAAGTCTTGTCATGTTCTCGCTAGGTACCTAAACTAAATACCATTCTAGATGCCGAAAAGCCCAAGGAGCAAGCCACTTCGTGCAAAGGCAAGGCTGGCACTCTCGGAGAACGACGCGAGTTCACGGAGCTTTGCAGAGCTTTTCGTGACCATGGTCGTTGCAGAAGAGGCTACCGCTGCAGATATCTTCACTTCTCCCCGCCCAGCGTCCTAAGTACACCATTCACCAACAATCCCATGGACTTGTACTTCGCCGGTTACCACACGTTTGACCACCAGCGCAACCAGCCCTTCTTCGAGGAGTTTGATCGTATGTGTGATCATTTCGGCTGGACCGACCCTGAGGCTACTCCACCCTGGCGTCTTTTCCGCATCGCCCTGGTCCAGGAGTTTAACTATATCTACGGTGAGGATGAGAACGACTTGGCCAATTGGCAAAAGATATTCAAGATCATCGGCCTGCCCTCCCCTGCCACCCTGGAGGAAGCACAAAGGGTAAGCAGATTCTGATCGAGCCACTATTAAGCGATGTACTTATGAAACGTTAGATCATGCGAGTCACTCGCGTCAACCTTGTCGACATGGTCGAAACTGGACGAACGTTAGTCCGTGTCAAGCTCTTCGACTCTCTAGAGGATCTCGCCGATTACTGCCATAGTACAGGCAAGATATTCCCCAGAGAGTTGGCGTACGCAGGAGGCTTGTTGAAAATGTTGCTTCGCGAGATTGACAACAAGTATCATGGAACACGACTTGGAGGGACTGAGTTGGTTTGAAGGCCAAACGACCTCATAAACAACCACTACCAATCACCATCTTCAATACCTTTTTCAAGTTCCTCTCTTGGCGTAAGCCATTCGACTTCTTCCAACACAATGTTAGCATATTAGAAGAGCTACTAGGTATCAGAAGATCTGACTATTTAGACTGAGAGGAAATAAAAATTAGGTAAGTCAACACTCTATTTTGGACTAAAGTCGCCTAAGGCTTTCTGTCATCTAGTCTAAAGCTGTCATTTCTTATATTACCCGGGGAAGAGAAAAGTGTCATTCCACACGCCATCTATAATATATCGTTTGGACCTATCTATCCTGCCAACGCCTCATCTCTTGCCTTAATATCCTCCTCCTTTCCATTTTCCTCCTGCTTCTCCTCCTGCTTCTTCTCTTGTGTCTTCCCCTGTGTCATCTCATGTGTTTTACCTCTCCCCTTCTTACTCAACGTAATGGCCCCATTCTTGAGCGCTTCCGTGGGCAGTGGACGAATTATGGGCTGTAGACAAAAGAAAGGTAGTCGACAGCGTCTTTGTGTGCCTACTGAGCTTTCGTCCTCGGGGGGGTCTTGTTCACCTTCGGCCAGGGGCGGCTCAGCGACGCTCTCGCCGTTGGTGCGCTCATATTCGATAAGACCCTCTGCAACCTTGCGCTCTACGGCAGCAAGAACACGCTCGTAGGCTTCCAGGTCGCCAGAGCGGCTCTTGGCTAGCATATCTCGTACATCGGTGTGTTTAGAGACCAAATGTCGTAGCATATGGAACAGATGAGGCTGCATCGCTGACATGTTGGGACCTTGTTCACCCTTCTTGCCTAGATCTTTTCTTCGTTTCTTTGGTGCTGGCTCTTCTTCCTCGCGCTCGCCCTCGTTCATCCACTCGGTGTCATCACCGGGCATGAAAAGTGGTCGTCGCTGGGGGGCCTTATCCCCAAAGACATGTTCGTGGAGAATATCCATGTAACGTCTGAAAACAGCATCGACTCTGTATCCTCCTTTCCCATCTTTGCCTCTCCAATACTCTCGTCCCTCTTGTCCAACAGGTGGTGGCTTTGTAAAGATAGCTGGGTCGCTGAGGTTACCCTCGGCACTCATGACACCATCAGCACCTGTGGCCTCAAGACACTTTTCGATATCTTGCTCCTGAAGAATGTTTCCATTCGCAAAGATAACTGTTTCTTTTGGTAGGCTGTCTCTCAAGAAGCGAATCATCTTCCACTCGGCCAGACCTGTCAAATGACCTTTTTGCTCCCTCCTTCTTCCATGGACCGTGAGAATAGATGCACCAGCCTTGAGTACATTCTGCGCGTACGCCAGAGTCTCCTCCTTGGTATCCAAGATTCGAATTTTGGCTGTAACTGGTATAGACAGCTCCTTGTGCAGGATATTGATTAAGTTAAAGATGAGATCCTGGTCCTCCTGTAGAAAAGCGCCGTACTTTCCCTTTCGCGCAATACCTTGAGGGCATCCGAGGTTCAAGTCGACAGCATCGCAATAGGGTGCGACCTGTTTGGCGGCAGAGAGGAGCGCATCGGGGTCATTCGCGCAGAACTGCACAAATAGTGGTCGATCAATAGAAGGGTTCCCGTCGAGCCAAGGAGTTTTGCCGTCGGGTTTCACAGCCTGAAAGTGTGCTTTGCGGTATTTCTCGTCTTGGGAAAAGAGTCGGGCATGGAGCATGGGCGTATAGGCGAGAAGACTTGATTGTTCGGAGGGTGCAAGGAAGCTACGGGAGAGCATTCTCCAGGCCTGTTAGTCGTTAGCGGCAACACTACAGCATAGAATGAGCAATTTACAAATTCAGACTGATCAACCATGGGAGCAACAATGAACTTTGGAGATCCGATTGATTCGTAAAAGGCTCTTCCGAAGAGCTTAGTTGGGCGCTCCCCCGCGGGGTTATCTTCCTTGGCCGACATTGTAGACAGGCACTGTGTAAAGAAAAAGAATTGACGATTCGAAGCGGAACGTATCAAGGGCCTCGGACTCTTCCAGAGCCAGGCTCGTCGTGTGAATCTCTCCAGAGTGTCTTGCGTAATGCGGCGCAAAGGTTCTTGTCGCAAACCCGCAGTCTAGTCGTTAGTCCGAGGTCAGAGAAAAAAGAAAATGTTTCTATCCGTAGACCCTCCCGCCTCCAGAACTAAAACCCCCCCACCTTCTCCGGACGGAAGGTGGGGGAAGGCTACCGCAAGCCACACGGAATTAAGCTCTCAGCCTTGTCGATGGAATGGAAAGCCCAGTCCACATCCAAATCCAAGTCCAAGTCCGAGTCACAGTCACAGTTGGAGTGGAACTGCTTATCCACCGCCACATAGCTAATTGTCAGGGATTTTGATCCCTTGAAGTCGCAGCCGTCAACTGCAGATCGGACACAATCTACCTTGGGCAAGTGAACACGCAATCGAGATTCGTTTCTCTCTACAGGACCCAGTTCCAATCATTCACAATAAACAGGTTCATTTAGGTCAGATCAAATAATACCGCCATTGTTATGTCCATTCCATTGATTTTTTTTCATGTCGATAAGACTAAATAATGTTCTGTGGTAGAGGTGGCGTCCCAGGTCTAACGGCGATCGACTGCAGCCACACGTTAAGGTCCCCTGGGCTTGCAAACACACAAAATTCCGCTGCTGCTCCGTCCCTTCTTGGTCCCAAAGAGAAAAGGAAAGAGAGATGATAAAGGCAAGATTAAAGAGATGTATGACTCGTTGGTCTAAATTCCACATGACATGTAGAGACTGGTCAGAGTGATGAGCTGAACGCCTTGACACCGTACTATGCTGTTCCAAACGCCCAAAGCGGTCAATATGGTTGGTTGCAATACAAGATTGCGAGTCTCGCGACCCGGCATCAGTCAAAGGAAACAAAACACTGCGCTTGACAAGCTTCGCTCCTCGTGGTGGACATTGCCATCATTAGAAAAAGTGCGTGTAAATCTTTGAGTTTTCGTGAACCTCCATCTCCTGAACATTCTGTTAGCGGCAGTCCAATATGTCATCTTTCGAAATCGGCTTACCATCTTGAAGGTGTTTAGCTCCTCCTTGATCTGCTGTGCCAGCATAGGAGTCAACCGGTTGCAGGTGGCAACTTCACCGCGGCGGTCGTACTCCTGAGGAGGCCAAGTGTCGTGGAAAACAATGCGAGGCGAGAATGTCGCATTGCGCTTGGTGGATCCAGCTGGGGTGTTGGGCGCACTCTTGCTGTCCTGGCGCAACCTCAGAGCTGACATGAAATAATCCTCACCACCAAGAGCGATCGAGCCAGTTCGTCGATGACCCTGAGACTCATCGTTGGGCGTGCTGGGGGCGCTGGAGTTGGGTGAATCATTAACAGCAGGCACGCTAGGAAGATCCAGTCCAGGCGAAGAATCAGCAGGGCGGATAGAAGGGCTTGCAGAGCCTGGGCCTAACGATGATGTTAGCTTGAGGAAATCCATTGTGGAATGCTGAGACATACGCTTGAGAATTCCCTTGCGGACGGCAGCAAGTACCTCCGCACGCTCCCTATCGCCTCCGACGATGCTCTTACGCGAGTTGGAGTTGTCAGTGCCAGAGCTTCCCAGGCGTTCAGCAATATCGATACCCAAGCTGGTGTCGATAGAGTTACGCTCCAGGTGGGGGAAAGTATCCGTTTGTCGAGGGTCTGCTGACACGTTGACTCGCTGTGTCTCAGCCTCAACGGTGACCATCGAAACAGCGGCGTGACTAGCCTCGGGCTTTACGGGCCCATCAGCTGGAGCGACTCCGATCACTGACTTGGGTCGGAAAATTCCAACAAAAGATCTACCACCCTTCTTCATACCTCGGCCCATCTTTCGAATCATGATAGAAGCAGAAGATGCTGTTGATGAGATCGAAAGGTTGTCTGTTGAACCACCAAAGAATCTGCCGCCATAGATACTATGTCCAAGGCCTGCGGCCTCTTGCGCCTCAGCAATACGTGCTTGTTCGGCATCGTAGGCCTCGTCAGTCGTGGGGTCCTTGTGAAGCCGAGAAGGCTCTGTTTTATCAGTTGTCTCGGCCTCATCGTCAGCCTTGCGGAAATCGGCAGCGCTGCCGAAGGAAAAGGCGCGACGTAGCCTGGAAGTCTTGCTCTTAACCTTACGCCCTTTGTTGATGGCCGCGAGCTGTTTAGCCGCCGGTGATTCCATATTACCCGCACCTTGGGCGTTTGATGATCCGTCTTCGGCGACCTCGCTGGCCATGGTCGCTGGCCTAGAAAGAGGAGAGGGGTTTGTCGAACGCTTGATAGCATCGGAAGATGACCCTCGAGGAGGAATGTTGACCTTGGTGTGATCTTGCTTAGAAGTGGTTTCGTTATTTGCCTGGGATGAGGGGTTTCCAGTGGGGGTAGACACATTGCGGTTGGCAGACTGCGTAGCGATCCCTGTTAGCATACCAGTTTTACCATCGATTGCTGATTGGACATGGTGTTCAAGGATCATCAACTTACCGAGGATGGGCGGGAGTTGCTGCTACGGCTGGAATTCACACTCTCAGTACTGCCATTCCGTGAGTGCACAGCCCTTTTGCCGACTGGCCGAAGGTTTTGAGAAGCTCCCTCAGTTTTGCTCTTGTCTTGCGCAGCAGGTTTGGAAAGATCAGAATCGGCACGAATGCTACGCCGGCGTGATCGGTTCGAATCATCCATGGGCGATTGAAGGAGCTGCATATCATCCATTGATACACCAGGCACAGCATTGTAAAAGCTATTGGGTCGATTAGGAATAGCCGACCGCGAAGGATTAGGTCCGTTGTATAGCTGATTTGCCGTAGGGATTCCAGCATTCACCTGGACAGCGTTGCTCTGAGAGCGTCCATGTTGATTTTGTTGAGCAGACAGCGATGGCCTTCTATATCTATCTGGAGCGGCTTTGCTCTGCGAAGTTGGCGAGGTTGGTTGTGTGGAACCAGCAAGAAAGGCGGAATGAGGTCGAGGAGCAGGCACAATGTTCCGTCGTTGAGGAATAGCGGAATCGTCACGGGCGCCAGTTTGACCAACGCCCATAGCGTTGTATTGCATATTGGCCCCTGAAGAGCTAAATTGGCGTCCACCGTAGTTAGCATTGTGGTTATAGGTTCGTGAAGGTTGAGCTTGGGGTTGCCATGTCTGCGAATGGTGTAAGGTCGGTGTGCTAGTAAAAGCGTACTGCTGGACAGGAGCCGTAGTGCCGCGATATCCGGTAGGAGAGGGAACTGCATATCTTGGAGTCTGGGCTGCTGTTGCATATTGGTGGCCATTCTGGCCTTGAGCGTTGGGTATCATGCTTGTTGATGAAGCCGGTCGAGTCTGGAGCATTGTAACCGTTGCAGTTTGCTGGGGGTAGGTTTGAACCAGTGCAGCCATAATTTGCGTCGACTTATCGTGAGGAGTCAAGCGGCCGTCCAACAACAAGCGCACCACGTGAGTCGTGCCTGTTAATTGCTGTCGGTAGGAATTCGAAGGGGTAGTTGAACGACAACGATTCGCAACGTAGTCTACTTGTAACTCAGCAAAGGAGTAACTAAGCACGCAGTCATGTTAGCACAGCTTTCACTAGAAGCACCGAGGTTCGACAAGGCTGAGACATAAACAATTCGCCATGAAGAAGGGGCAAGTTCCTGTGGAGTGACAGGAGATGTTTTGCGTAACCAACCTACTTTTTTTTTTCTGTTTTAATCTTTATGACAAACGAGAAGAGTTGGGGCGGTGAATTAGGACGCCAGCGACCCGAAACAAAAGGAATCGATCGTGCTGAGAAAGTAGCTCACTATTACCGTGAGCAGAACTTTGACTCTGCTACGAACTGTGATATGCTAGTGATAGGTTGGGGGCAAGATCAAGAGTCGTATGACAGCTTGAATCTCAGCCTAGTTGTAACGGAACATGAGAAGTCGTTGTCGGGTTCGAGGTAATGGAACGTGACGTAGACGACTGAAGCGAGAAAACGAAGTATTACGGAGTTCGCTCGCGAGATGAGGGTTATTCAGAGGCAAGATTTCCCGTCGTCCAAGATTCGTCACAGGGTCTGGAGGAAGCAAAGGCAGATGGTGAGGCAAATGCAAATGCGCAGTGTGAGAATACTACTACAAGTGTCGAGGTCTAGAGCCAAACGATCACAGGAGACGAGTAGAGTAGAGGTGTGAGGTCGAATGCGTTTTCCCAGGGTTTTGGATCTGGTGGTTTTTTCGGGGAAAGCGACGGCAGAGAGAAAGGGGTACAGCACTTTGGGTGTTGTGCAGGCCGAGGGCTGAGAAGGCCAAACTGGCGATGGAAGACGGTGATGGCGATGATTGAAGGTTGGGAAGAAAAGGAAAAAAGAAGAAAAAAAGACACCAGAACAAGGAGAAACAACGAGACAAGATGTTGATGAGATGGTGATAGAAAAAAAGAAGCCAAGGCGTGAGGTGTGGTTGAGGGAGGAAACGGCTGCGCTTCTCCTGTACCTAGGTGGCAGCCCCGGAGCACAAGGTACGTACCGCCTACCGGGGTTCAATTCGTAATCCACTATTTCCACCCGCAGCCTAGGTGCTAATAAAGGATGGGATGGTCCTGGTGGAGAGATGAAAAAGGCACCTCACATCCATGGATCCATGGAATCGCGGGTGGATAATTAGGTGCGAAGCTCCAGGCTGTTCAGGGCAGCTACAGTGGCTGGACGGGAGTGGCACTCTCTATAACCTGGGGAGTTAGTCACTAAAGCTTACAGCTCCCTAGGTACTAATTGGAATCTAGTATGATTAACCCACACCCATTCGAGTTGAGCGTGACAAGTGGCTGTAATCCAACAACCCATTCAGAGAATAGTCTCGAATGAGAATTGACTCTGGCAAAGGAAGAGGCAAGTCACAGCTGCGCGACATTTCTCTCGCCCAGAAGTTCAGCCGCTTCTTCTCAGTCATCATCACAACAACACCAGCTGCCTTGAGAATGTATCACCCTGGTGGAGATGATTGTCCTGGAGATAAAGTACAGTACTGTGCTGTAAGCATGCAGGGGACAAGGGGGCAGGACGTCGTAAGCCGATTCTCTCTCTCTCTCTATCTCTATCTGTGTCTGTTTGACTATGTTAGTATTCTAGGTTGACTTATTCACACATGCCCCCCATCCATATATTCCCACCAGCGCCGCACCTCACACCTCAAGCACAACACGAGGTGGAGCCATCCCAAGGGTTCCCCAAGGACAAAATCCCACGGGTCCCAGGAGACTTTAGCGGGTCTTGTTGATGCCAGAAGAGTTAACACGTCCATCATTGGCCACCGCTTTCCTGTGCATTGAACCCATCCTGCGCTAGACAGGGAGCCCTGACCAAGTAGAGTGACCACGTTGAATGCCCTCATCTCTTGAGAGCAGAGAGCAGAGCAGAGACTCAGAGGCTTAGGCATACTCTGTGGGGAGTAGGCATTCAGCATTGATCCAGGAACAACCCTCCTGTCCGTGCTGATGGCTTAATCTGTGATGCCTTTACAGCATTGCCCAGCGACCAGCTGACGGGACAGGGACCGGGAAGGGCTCAAACAATGGTGCTGTCCTGTGCAAAGCCGTGGCGATGCTTGAGTTGAAGTCCCTGAATTTACTTGCCGTCACTTGCTGACAGCCAAGTACCTTGTGTTTGTTGGTTCCGTCTCAAAACCACAGTACAGTACCTACGTCAAAGATTTCGGGGTCTTTGAACAGTCAGGGGTTTGCCCATTTTCCGCCTGCACAAAATACTTGCCTCAAAGGTACGGATACTGTACGTACGTTTACGATACATTGCCAGAAGCAAGGGACATTCAGGGGATGGCCTGGCTGATTAGCTGACGTACCAATGAGCTTCCCAGACGTTGGAGCCGATCATTCATCATGCTCGCGCGAGATACGATTGATTGTCAAGAGTCTAACTGCTTTGAGGGTTCGCGCCTGTGGGTCTCGTCTGGAAAGGGTCATGGCTTTTTTTTTTTTGCCCGAGCTGTTTCTTTCAGTTCGTGACTTGAACCAGACAATTGAACGGGCGGCTACTAATAAAGCATGGCCTGGTCTGGACTGGCCTTACTTGGCATCATCTTTCGACATGACCCAACAGCTGGTGAGACTATCGCTGATTATAGGGGACCAGATGATGCTGACTCGTTACGCGCTTCGAAGAGAAATAAACAACAAAACGTTTCCTTGCGTCGGTAAACAAGGCTAGGCAAGTCCTGGTCCAGGCTCGTGGGTGAATAAAAGGTCCGTCTCCATATCATTGACCCAGTTGGTTCGTATCTGAAGCTGTGAGCGAGCATTGTACCGCTACTTTCACCTCGGCCGCTTTCCTGCAGCTCGTTTATTGGAGCACCATTCTTTGTAACTCAGTTGGGACGGCTACACACTCGCCAATTGCTGATTCACTGGCTAGACTGGCATCTGATTGAGAGTCGGCAGAGTGAGGCATTGGACATGGCTTGCAGTAGTCTTGCTGCGAGCCCGCAGCGTGGATCTCAGACAAAACAATAACATCCGATAAGTACTGTACTTTCAACGGCTCACGGGCATGGACAAACAATGGACGCGAAGCCCAGTGGATATTGGAGCCAAAAAGGAACCAAACTTATGCACGATGAAAAGGTAAACGAGGCGTCGACCGCTAATAGGAGGGTATTTGACAGACATGTTTTAAAAGACGACACCACCTTTGCTAAGTTTGACCGCGGGAGACGTTCCTATGCGTTCCTTGGAAAATCCATTTACTCGACCATCGTTTGACCCTTACATTTGATACTTCTTTTCTTTTCTTTTCTGCCCCTATCCACGGAGCATCACAACACTGACTGAATGAACTGGAATTTTCCATGACAAGGCTCTATGGGTCAGTCAGGTCGCCTCTTCCAAGTCGGAATGAGTGAGCATACGCGTATTTTTAGAAGAAAGGTGGAGAGCCGAGAGCCCGCTATCTTCTCCATCATCAATCGTAAATCCCCCACTGAAGAGCGTACTAAGCGTGGAGTTTTATTTTATGGATGCGTGGCGAATGAAGATTGTCATAACGCTCTGTGGGTGCCGATTTCCAGCATCTTCAAGGCGGTTGAAGAAAAAAGAAATATGTGTGTTGTCATGGAACTAACACAAAATGCAGGGCTGATATCTGTTAAAACCATGATAACATAGCCCTGTGAGAACTTCATCTAACCGACAAGATATGCGGCACGTAACAAAACTTTACAACAACGCATTCACCGACTAAATATCGTCACTTACATGCCAGTCGTTCGCTCTATGACTCAGTATTTTGAGTCTGGGGTAGACAGACAATGACAGAGACTAGGCATTCATCCCTGGGCTTCCATTGAAACAAGGGTCTCAAGTGATACAAGCCCAGCTTTGATCTCCGGCACTCGAGACAAGACATGTTAAAATATTTTAGATTGCTTCATCATGCTTTCTCACCTGAGACTCTGAATGAAGAGTTTCTCACCTGATGCTTATAATCATGTAGAAATGAAGCCAAATTTCGGTTCTGTATCAAACCAGGTTGGAAACTTGGCTGTGGGCACAAGTATCCCTACGATGATACCTTTCAGCTTCATGGACGGGCGCTGAAGATATCTACAGATACTCAATTGCCACTTCAGATAAGGTCATGTCATAACCGCCATTGCCGTTGATACAGGGCCCTTGGACCGAAGAGGTTCGGCGTCGGCCAACCATTTAATAACTAAGTGTTTAGTTTGGGCCACTCTCTCAATCTAATTATAAAACTTATTAGACTATTGGTCGACCCATTCAGCCTCTTTAGTTTGACATACGCAATTCATCACTCTTGTACAGGCGACAAGCTCGTCTGCGAACTGTTTGTTGGCGCTTTACGGAGTACGGGTAAAAAAGACCAGATACTTTTTTGGGCAATGCAGATCAAATCTCTCTTCCGAGGCTCAATTACACGGCGCATACAGTAGGCGTCTCGTCTCGTCTCGTCTCGTCTCGTGGTCCGAGCGGCCAACTGCGTCGAGAGTTTGTGCCCCTATATCCAAATAGATTAATTGAATTCTCACTTCATTTCATTGCGCATCTGCAAACGGATAAGCTGGGCATAACAAGGGGATCTCTTATTTAAACCTCCTAGCGTCATGATTCATTCTAGAGAGAGTAATTCCCACTGCTAATTGCCGGCGAGTATCGCGAGTTGATTGGATATTGTTAGTGTCATTCAATCTCGGTGTCTTGTCCCATCTAGGCTTTTATGAAGGGAATTGAGATGTTACAAGTAAATCTGCTACATTGGCCTATTCCACAATTAATAAGGTGATCTACGTGGAGTGGGCAATAGGATCTAACTCGATCGATCCTTCTAATAACCGACGTGTACAAGCACTGAACAGAATCGATCCTACATGTTAGTTTCCCCGGATATTAGAAAGTCATATTGAAAGGTTAAATAGGGCTCGATAATATGTGGCCTCACCTAATATGCATACATTAGCCGTAGAGAGACACCCGAGTTGTATGTTATTGGGGTCTAGTCTAATACCGAAACTCAAATAATCATAACCAGGTAGCCTGGCAAATAAGAAGTACATAGGCCCTTGCATTGACCAAACCGTAACTCAGCCTCTTCAACTCTTCAACAGCAAACCTCCACTGTCATCATCACTAGGGAGCGCAAAAGAGAAACCCCGCGACAAACGGAGAATCTCTAAAGGGCCGAAGCGCACATCATTTCTTCATCTCCCCCGCCAATTCAATCCCTTCCTCTCAACGTCGTCGGCCGCTTCGGGAAATTAGGCCACTTATAGGAGGGGTTCATTTCGATCTGATAGCGGCACAGATGATTAAGAACCGGCGGTGAGCGCCTATGAGCAAGGGCTTCTCTCTCGTCCTTGTCCTTGTCCCTAGCCTCGGCTTTGGCCTTGGCCTTGGTTCTGACTATGGTTGGGATCCCGAGAAGCAAAGGGTGTAAGCTTTGCAGAACCAGGAAGGTCAAGTGTGATGCCATCAAGCCGTCCTGCGGGAACTGCATCAAGTACGGCTCCCCTTGTCCTGGCTATGAACGGGACGTCAAGTTCGTTACAATAAAGCATTCGATTCGTCAACGGGGCAGACCCTCAGATAGAGCCGATTCGTCGACCATCAGCACTTCTTCTGGCACATCCGGTTCTAACGATCCCCAGAGTATTGGTATAGCCGGATCAGCATCATGGCCGCTGATCAACACATCGCCGACCCTGTCAGGACTGGAAATACCCAGAGGACCACTTCTACTTAGCATGGTAGAATTGACCGCTGGCTACTCACAATCTACTGACGTCTTTACGCTCTTATCATGGTTGAATATCGACCGTCTAGGTAAACGTGCTCTTCTCGATGGAGCTGTCTGCTCTTTTGCTCTGCATCTCACTGGCAAAGCGAACTCGGATCCAAATTTGATCGCCCAGAGCAGGACTATATATGGTTTGGCACTCAACGAGCTGCAGGCTGCACTTCGACACCCCTCGGAGTGGAAAGCATCTGAGACATTGTGCGCTACTATACTCTTGTGTTATTTTGAGGTATTTATTCCACCACTCTGTGATCATGTCAAAGCTTATGGTCTTTAGTTGTTTGCGGGAAGTATGGATCGAAAACCTCCTCGCCAAATATTTGCTAACTAGTCTGCAAGCTGCTGCACCTGACACCTGGCTTCAACATGCCAAGGGTATTGGCACTCTGATTGAACAAAGAGGACCAGCAGCTCACGCCGATGGCTGGGATGCAGCTATGCTTCTTTCGTGCCGTGGCATTCTTGTATGTTCCATGTCTCTCCTTCACTATAGAAGCAATGCGAAGATCAAGAAAGTCGCATTATCTCCCAGTCAAGTGATTGGAAGTATGAGCATGAGATTTGAGTCTATCTTGTCAAGGATCAGCCAATAGCCTGGCCAGTGGCCTTAATGCGTTCAATCATATTGTCTTGTTTCGTCACCGGCAGGGTTACTCTGCATTGCTGCATTGAGATGGCGCGATATAGCATCTCACATATCACCCGTCCAGTCCAAGTGGACTTTGACCCCCTGGTCCTTTCAACTTGGGTGGATCTTTCGTCCCTTCGCAACGGCTTTGACAATCAGACAATGTCACCCTAGCGGGCCACGACTAACACAGTCCCTTGTAGATTGTAGGCGACATGTTTTATCCTGGAAAGGACCAATTGTTCCTCTCGCGACCAGCATGGAAGCAGGTTATGCTTGATGGTGGAAGGCGTCTCATCTATGCCGCCGATGCTCCAGCATCGCATATCCGCGTTGGAGATGGTTTCCTCTCCAACCTTGCACAGCTCTCGCCCGTCTTGCACTCGGGCTATCTCCTGCGCGAAGCTCTCAAGGCTGGTATATCCATCGAGCCTGATAAGGTCTCTGCCCTGTCCCACATGGCCGCGGTGAATCATGCAAGATGGACGCAATGGTACGACGATTTTGACACGCTCGAGTTTCCGCGACCGATTGAGGTCACGCCTGCCGACCCGGTGGATTCGTTATTTGAGACTCTGCTGGAGTTTCAGTTGCCAGCGGTTGGGTCGTTGCTTATGGGGTACTGGGCCAGCATGCTCATTCTAGAAGAAACACTGGTCCAGTGCGGAACGCCACGAGCGGAATCAGACACTCGGTATTTCGTGGAGCAGATACTACGTTCGTTGGAGTCCGTGGGGCGAGGCACTATGGGGCCGTATCGAGTTGGGTATGCGGTGCGTATCGTGTATGAATTTGCTACTGCTGAAGAACAGAGATGGATAGGTCGCATGCTGGATAAGTTTTCACAGGGCTATGCTGCTGTTGACAAGAAAACGTATCCCAAGCCCAGGGATGACGATTTCCAAGTGACAGGGACAACTGCTCAGTCTGGAGATATGGGACAAGGTAATAACTGGTGATACTGGAAGTATGGTTGTTGAACCCCAAGACATTGAGGATAATATCAAAGAGGAGTATGAATGGAAAGTGAACCTCAGGACAAAAAGCTTGAACTTGGCTTTGTAGGGCAAGCTTTTGACATCTCCAAGGTCTCCCTACCTTTATAGATCAAATCATCTCTATACCCTTCAGCGAAGAGTGGTGTAGTGGTCTCCGTACCTAAAACCTACAAACCTTCTAAAAAAGTCCGAACCTAAAATCCTAAAAAGCATCTCCCACTCCCACTCTTCGTTTTTGGAGGTCTCAGGTTCGAGAGTAGGAATATTGCCTGACGATGCTTGAGTGAGGATGTTTCTTTTGTCTGTGGTATATATGTTGACATGCCAATCATCATCTACATCCACCTACATGATAGTTTACATTTCGTCTCTACGTAGTAAAATTGTACCACTTGGATATTCCCTTCGAGGCGTGCTCAAGTTACGTTGATGTGTTCGCGATTAATAGTCAAGTACTTTTACAAGACTCCCAGCTACCATTTTAATTATGTTTTGAACGTGAACTATATTACGGTACACGAAATAGTCCTGAGCGATATTCATATCCCTGCAGAGACTCGATGTCAGCGAGTGAGCAAGTCCTATATCACTATTTACGTATCCTGAGATGACTGAGTGACCCTTACGCTACCTAATTTATGAAGCTCTTTATTTACATTTCCCACACTCAAGAGAGTGACTGTATATTAGTACGATATGACAGATGATATCAAGTAGAGAGTTTGAGATAGGTTCCAGGATAAATCTTGCTTGCAAATTGACAAGTAGAATAACCATGCTAAACAGACTCTAGTGATAGTTGGGGAGCTGATGTAGTTAACAACTAGAGCAGTTTCTTTCTGTATCAAGGCTGCAGATGCGAGTACGGTATCTTGATATTGCTCGATACTGTTTTTGTACGATGTATATCCCCTTTCTGCCTCGAGATTTATCTTACCCTACCCACCTTGTGTAAGTCGAGCACTGGGCCTTATGTGACGCATGTCTCCTATCTCCATGTCACCAAGTTACTCTAAACCAGCGTTGTGGCTCTCATGCCTGCTGTTTACTATGTTTCAGATCTTGGCACTCTACAGTTCGAATTATCACAGCCGTTCCTGTCTTGGAACCTGTGACGAAAATGCAGATCAGCTGTTTATTCGGCTGTTTATTCAGTTTGTATCAAGACTTCATACATTATCATATCTACTTATTTTTCGTCAAGTGTGGCTACATGGTATATGTCGCTTTGTTTAGTCTCTTACGTGGTCCGCTGATGTATCAACCGCCGAAAACTCGATCGAGTGTGCTTATTATAGGCTGGAAGTTCAAAAAGAACACTCAACTCTAATACCATAGTGGAACAACAACGCTATCCAATTTCTTTTCCGCTTCAAATTTAGTTGAGCCCTGTGTCCTGTGAGTTCAGCACATACTCCTTAATTGCATGGTGTTAAATAATTATAGGGGCGCTATAGGGTGTTGGAAGATTTGACGATGTGAGTTGGAGAACAAAGGAATATTAGGTAAAGAGCTCCCGGTTATATGCTAAATTTACCCAAGTCTTTCTATTACCTGGTCTAAATCCGACATTTCTTATGATGCTCTGGGGGGGTGTTACCTAGACCAGAAGCTTCTACAGCTTGCTCATAAGTAATTTTGCATTCAGTACAAGATACTTGTTCATTTCCTGTACCTTTCAGCTTAAATTAATGGACTTTTATGCTTTTCAATTGGGACAAAACTGGCTTTGACTTAGTGGAGCATTCAAGGAGTATGTCATGGTGATAGTCGTCATTTCTTTATACACACTTGAGAGTTCAGTCACAGCATATACATAGCATACACTTTTGTCTTTGACATTGATGATGATTGCATTTGGTATGAAAGGTAGCGATATCAGATTGACCTCTTATGTCCATAATGAAACCTGTCCTTGATATTCAAGTCTAAGAATATTCACGAGACAGTCAAAGAAGGGCATGAGGTAGGCTACATTGATGGATGAAACTTTGATCTCAGAATGGCTCTATACCCCAACAAGGCAACCATTTTCACTTTTGGGACGAGGGACCTGGGCAGGAGTCTCGTTCTCCAATGACAGACAGATACGACGTTGTACGTTTGTGGGCGGCGCGGCCGTTAGATCCAGTATCAACAGCCCAAGAGCTCCAACGCTTAATTATCACGAAAAGAGTCATCGCTAGCCCAAAACACGTCAGGGGGATAGACCCCAGTCAGATTCAAACCCTCATGGCTGTGAAACACCGGCAATGGGCACACCATTGCTACCATGGCTTTCAGCTTTATGCCACAGCATCATCCCGACCACGGCACCTCACTAAGGAGTAAGTGCTTCGAGCTGCTGTGGCTGCTCTAGTTCTGCCGCTTGTCGAGTCCGGCCTCAAATCTAGACTCTGCCATGGCCTGTATTAAGGTTCGTAGCCGTGACAGACGCCGTAATGCAACGTTCCTCGACACTATTTCTCGCTTAGGAGGAATATCTCGCATAGCTATTTTGAGAGCAACTGGGCGTAATGATTGCTCCAGGTGCATCTTCAGTTCGTCACGTCACACACAAGTCGCGTAGAATAAATTAGGGTTCTTCCAGGTGCAGCTGATGTTGGGGGCCAGATCATCGCTAAGGCTGACAGGAGCCCGGTAGCAATATGTGTCCAATGCAGATCTCAAGGTGGATTGATTATCAGTATCCGTATGTCAGGTTAAGCTTCTGACGTAGATGTCCAATTGGATGCTAGGGACAATCGTCAGGCAGCAGAAATACCTGCATATACTACTCCCATTGACCAACAGGAACTCGTCGTGCGTATCTGGTGATGTTGTCCTCATGACTCGACCAAACGGATTGAGGTTGCATTGGAGATATGGAATTGTCCCCGCCCAGCAACAACCCAGTTTTCGCTTGGCTTGGCCCCAAGGCTGAGTGAACGCCCGAGTTCGGTGTGACAATCTTTGATCTTATCTCGCTACGCATCAACGAATCACTTGTCGGTCCGGCAATCTGGCACGCATACGCATGGGTCTGCTTCTAGTGACCTTCTAGAAACGGGGCCCGTGGAGAAGCTGACAATGCTCGTGACTTGTCCTCTTCTCTTGGCTCTTGGCAATGACTGCTGTGCCGTGCACCGAAGATACGGCCGGTTATTTGGCTGGCTCGGCCGCTCCGGAAATGCGGAGCCCCGGTGCCACTCGGCAACACGGCGCTGCAGTCATCACCATTCGGATCCGAATGCCGATCTGATTGTCACTGGAATTTCTGTAATGCACGTTGCCCCGAGAGGGTCCAAGGGGTCCAAGGGGTCCAAGGGGTCCAAGGGATGAGCACACAAATGTGATCAACAGTGCTAAACAGTCAATGTCTGAGTTTTATTGCAGTCGTTTGTTTGGTGCTGACAGGTCTCTCTGTGAAACAAACGCCCTTGACCATGCGCGTATCACTTTGTACAGGAGTGAGCATTGCTCAATGGCTTTTTGTCAAGCTGTGAATGGCTGCATCGTAGATAGAGATCAACATAAACAATGCAATGCTGCTGGTTCTGTCCAAAGCAGAGTAAGCACAACGTCCCATCCGTATTCAGTTGACTAAGACCGATCTGCATGCGAGGCTGCGTCATGGGCCAAGCAAAGGCGGCACCTTAGCGTCGCTCCATAGGGCTCTTTAGGTTCGCTCTGCGGGCCCTGGTAGGCTAGGTAGGGTAACATCAAGGGTCGGCAACTTGGCATTTCTTGGGTTTGGGTTGGGGTACCATGTAGCGCCTTGGGTTGTGGAGAAGATGGGTTTTTAGACCATCATCACAGTTCAGCCAACATACCGTGAGATCTGGATCAGGATGTTTATTTAAGCGAGTCACTCCCCCGGTGATTCTTTTTTTTTTTTTCATTATCATCAGTCAACAGCACCTTCATCTCAACCAAACAAACATTCCTTGATATCTTTTAGATCGCACCAGGAGTGCCTGTTTATCTTATAGACCACGATACCCATCTACGCTTCACAGCAAAGATTTATACCAAACAACCAACTTCTTCATAAACAACAACAACAACAACAACAACAACAGCAGCAGCA
>JAAGWP010000402.1:0-23573 GCA_013266165.1 Fusarium graminum
GACTTATATAGAGGATATAGTCGCTATATAATATACCTTAGTCTTAGCTATAATAGAGGCTTAGGATAACCTTAAAGAAAGAATACTTAAAAACCTATATAATATAATGCCAAACCGAGTTATAGCTATAATTACTATAGAAGGTTAGTATATAAAGTACTAAAGCTATTCTAATTAACTTAATTAAATCAAAATTGCAATCTCACAGCGGCATCATAATACATGCCTATTCCGGTTAGACCGATCAATTCGGTACTTGCAGTTGGATTCATACTTTTTGCCCCCCACTGTATGCGTCTTGTTAGATCTTCACTGTCAATCCCGAGACCGGCCTCGTTGAATTTTGCGCGGGGTGTGAAGACGAGTTGCAGCTTCGATGTAATGAGCTTCGACCAGATAAGGTATGATCGCGCGAAATCGGAATTATGAGTCTGGAGGCTGGATTCTAAACTTGCGTTCCCCCAGAAGATATGTGTGGGGTTAAGGCTTAGCATAGCCATCCATCTCTATCGTGACTTGATCATGATATGTTCCATATCTCCTTCCCAGACTTCGCGAAAGTGCTGGAACATTCTTAAATCCGTCATTCGGGAAGAAAATTAAACACCATGCTGGCATCACCGGCCTCGTTCGGTATGGTACTGTAAGATTTTAGGACCAGCCACCGACACGCAGCGTCGGCGCGTCCTCGACCATGGGGTAGCAGATCGGAGATCGCTTATGGATTCCCCTGTTGTGACTCTGACTCTGACTCCTGTGATCTGAGGCATTGGTAAGCAAACTTGTGTGTTGCGATTGATACATATTCTGGGGTTGGCCGGTTGAGAACGAATTTGGGGAAAGCGTCTGCGGTAGGCGAACCTGCCGCCTGTGCAGCGGAAACGCAGCGGAAGATGCTAATAAGTGGGGGGACTACATACGTATCCGTACCAGTGTATCTTAGGTAGCAGCTTAGGCCCGGCAGGAGTGAGCGGAGTCTCCGGAAATGACCCACCTCGGACCCCGCGATCACGGAGCTGAAGATAATGTTTGATATCCACTGGCATAGAAACAAACCAAAGGACTAGAACGTGACTACCGGAAAGTCTGATAGGTGCAAGCACAGACCCGAGCCGTTGTTGAACTCAGGGAATAGCTTTGTCTCGTACAGAAGATATTGTGCAATGGTAGCCCGTTATCACATCAACTCCCATCTTTGCTTCAACTTGGCCAGAAATGGAGAGCTATCATTGGTTCATGAGTGCCATTATTCTAGATTATTTCTAGATTATTTCTCATCCTCCAGGCATCCGAGTCAACAATTATTGTTCTCGTTGGCTTATAACCTTCCGTTCTTGGTATTGTACAAAGCGAAAAGCAGCAAACAAATAGGATGGCCAATGTGGCCCAACGGTTTCAAGATACCGAGCGATCACTCACAGTATGCTAACTCGCTTTATTTTTGACTATGTTCTCGTTGTAGCAGTCGATGTAAAACTGGCTCAGGCGTTGGATGGTTTTGCCTCGTGAGAGTGCATCTACAACTCCTATACATCACTCGGCCGATACAGACATTGCGAGACCATACCCGTATCTATCTATTGAGTATCATAATGATTACCTACAGTCCAATCAATGTACCAATCTTGAACCAGTGCCTGGTCAATGGTGAAGGCGTTACTGGAAGCCCACCCTGACATCACCAAAGTTGTCCTTGGTTGACTGCAAAACACGTCATGAGTTGGATAGTTCGCCTGCATAGGTGGTATGCTTTTGAGACCAGCCTTTTTTGTACAACATCATTTAACCATTGCCGTGGCCATGAGTAATTCAGTAAGTCATATCCACGATTAGGTGAAACTGAACTTAAACTCTGCTATATTCTGGACAAGCACGTTACGACAATGATGATGGTTATGGTCGGATCAGGGAGTCAAACTCATAGTGAGTACGCAATGTCCATCATGCGTTAATCTTGTGCTTGGATGGATTGCGAGGTTGAGTCCTATATTATTGCTCTAGCGTGAGTGCGTTGTCAACTGGCGGTGGTGTCTTCAACCGCCTCTGGCGGGTCTCAATATGTATCATCCGGCCAGAGCATCATGGAAGCCAAGGGATTTACTCCGAAATCCAATAACGGCTGGCGAGTACCTTCTGTCCTGATAAACTCTTATCAAATTTCCGTGTTTTTGGGCAGTCAACAATGTCGTTCTAGACAGTGTCACGATGCCCTCCCCCAAAGGTGACCAGCCACGTCAAATCTTCACAACATCTCAAGTGAAATATTTCCACCCATCATGATTCACTGTCGTTTTCATTTTCGTATTCTGAAATATCCTCTCCGCTAAAGTTGACAGAATCGTCGACCGTGACAAAATTATTCGCTCTAGTTGGGAGCGCAGTGTTGCTTGCACTTACATGGCATCGACCTCATTGGCAATCGTCCTCAACAATCTGAACCAAACTCATCTTTGCCACAGTCACCGGTCAGTAAAAAAACGCTTGATTTGGTTATTTTGACGCAATATCCTTGCAAGTCCTGTACTTTGCGGGACGCTAATATGGTAGGCGGAGCACATTTAGCACCTATAGCATGCAAATTGTGATTGTTTACAGATTAGATCGATCTGTGCACAGCATCCCTTTGCGTGACATTTTAGCTTCTGGGGAGTTCCGCAGGTTCTGTTGAAAAAGACCTAGAGTTTGCAGAGACCACTGCTGCAACAAATAAATCAAAGACGAAGGGCATGGTAGGCTCAAAGCTGATACGTGATCAAGTTGTCAACTCACAGTCGCTCAATGCGATATCGCATTCTCTTTTTGGGCTCATGTAAACTATCTTGCGACGAGAGCCACATCCTGTCTATATATGCATTCCTCTGATCGTTAAACAAGGTGCTTTTGAGAGATATCGTGGCATCGCCGGCTCCAGCTTGTAGTCCCACACAGTCCTTCCAACTACTTTTTTAGAGGGGAAGAAGCATACCCACCAGACATATATGTAAAGCACCTTGCTCCTTGACAGCAATTCCTCAAATCCAGTGAGTTAGGTTTCATTCAGAGATGCTGTGTGTGCTGTAAATTCCAAAAGCGCCGTTCCGTGATTCGCGTTTAAGCAACGAAATTTCCGTGTTGTAGTTACTCATTGTTGACCGTGAAGCCATTCGTAAGTCGTGTATCCTCTGTCGTAGGTCTACTCATTAATCATGTCCAAGCTCTTGCAATTCCCGCTCTTTAGCGGCAAGCATTTCCCGCATTTTGTCTGCTTCACGTTGCAGTGCAGCTCGGCGCTCTGCCTTTATTCTTTCACCCTCGAAATCGCGCGACCCAGCAACTGGTGTATGGTCACGATTGGAGAAAGCACCGGGACTAGGGGCTGACGCAATGGTACTGCCGGGTGATCGTAGTGGGGGTAAGGAGTAATCACCATCGTCACTCCCTGCCCCCATGTTGGGAGGTGTGCTGGCCGAAGTCGAGGGGTTTAGTATCGATTTGAGGTTGATGGAAGAAATCCGTTTAGAGCTCTCCTGTCCGAGTTCCTGTGAAGCAAATACATCACTTTCCGTGGTTGAGAATGATCGTTTTCGTGTAGGTGAGAGAAACGACGCTGGAGATAAAGACGTCTTTCTATCATTATTTGATGTCATTGACGCCATGGGAGCCAGACGGTTGTCGTCATTTAATGAGCCGGTATAGAGACGTGGATTGTTCGACTGGTGGTAAGCGGCGAGATCAGATGTCGAAGGTAATGGCGATATCGTTCTACCAGGTCGCATGACCGGCAAAGGCTCGATCGTAAGCGGATGATCTGGACGACGGCGAAGACCGAGATTGACAGAACCGTCCTCATTCATTGACCCTCTCTCAACATTCGCATCATACTGGCTGTGCTGTTCAGCTAAGTCCATTCCATCTTCCATCTCTTCATCTTGCGAAGCGGGAATGATTCGTTTTCGTCTCTTGATTGTTGATTTTTTCATGGTCATTGGTCTGTGAACCCCATGAAGCTTATAGTAGAGTCCTAGAATTGTTAACAACCAGCAGTTAAAATATTAAAAGTTAGCACTTACCACAAGCATTGCAAATAGTATGACCACTTTCATCGCGCCTCCAGAGTGGCGTAATAGTAGTGCCACAATTTTGACACGCAATCACAACCGTAGCATTGGAAGCCTGTTGATTTTGCATAGCATTGACATCCAAAGGAACCGGCTCGGGTTTAGCATTTTCGCTTCGGTTTTGACAGCTTTGTCGTTTTTGGGTCGCGCCGAGGTTGGCACTTTTGGATACACGGTTGTTGTAAGCTGGACAACCGTTGCACCCCTCTGCACCACCTGTTCCGTTGCAACGACCACCACCAGGACACGTTCCTCCGGGTGTTTGATCAGCGGATACGTATGTCGCATTTGATGCAGCTTTCGAAGCAGGATCTGCAATAGGCTTGGGTACTGCAGTTCGAGGGGGCTCTGCAGGTACAACATTCGGGGGCCGCTTGAGACTGGTTGGCCGAGAAGCATTCCTGGCTTTTTGATAGAGGCCGCAGGCGTTGCAGATTGTGGCGCCTTGAGGTGATCTCCTCCACAAAGGTGTTCGAGTGGTTCCGCAATTACTACATTAATAAGTAACAAGATAATTGGGAGCGGGGACGTCGGAACTCACCTGCAAACTTGTCCTTGGCTGCCAGTGGGAGGGGGACTGGCTTTTGAGCCATGTTCTGATCGGGGACTCTGTTGCTGTGGCATAGCGCCTGGAGTCGGACTTGTCTTGGAACCAGATGGGCTACCACTCAGTCTCTGACGGTTGTCGTGATTATCTTGGCCTGCAGGAAGTCTGGTTCGTTCCTGGGAGGAAGCTAGATTGTCGCCTTGTTTCGTAGACATAGGTCTTGATGGTAGTGCAGTTCGTGCCGAGCCTGCCTCGCGCTGATGGCTGTACAGCGCCGCTGGCTGGGTTTGTTGGCTCATGCCCATAGGTAGAGGTAATACAGTCGACGGGATCGAGGCGACAAGGACTTGATACGTATCGGAAGGATAGAGGGTGGTAGTTCGTGATAATAGGGGGTGTTTCAGTTACAGAATAAGACTGCAACATGTATCGATGTCGACGTCGCTATTGAAACTTCGTGAAGGATGGTTCGAATGTTGTATAATTCGAAGATGAGTAAGAAGGAATTGGGCAGCGGAAGAGAAGTTCGTTCGTTTACACGAGTCGTAATCGGCTGCGGCGGATTGATAAGTGGTTTCGAAACGGTCAGGGAGGCAAATCCAAAGACGCCGGAGCCGGGGCCGGGTTTGGGTTCCGCAACTACGAGTTCGTGAACACCGAAACGAACCAAACAAAGTTAAACTACTTTGTCCCGATTAGAGATGTAAGTCGGAAGTTTAATAGGTGCCTGAGAAAGGCCTGGACTACAGTGGTGGGATGATGTGTATCATCAAATTGCGAGTTCGCGGTGGGCAGACGAGTCGACTAATCGTCAGGGTACCAAAGGACGTAGGCAGCTGACCAAACAAGCAAGGCCAATTGGCGGTTGGAACGAGCTAATCGAAGGGAAAGCCAGGTACGTATTGGTCAGATGACAGATGTCAAATAGTAACGCGACAGTAACCGAATACTTGGGACCGACGTAAGACCCAAAATTTGAAAGTCCAGAGGAGGAGGTGGTGGTGAGCGCGGGGGGTCAGGAGAGGAGACAAGGATGTTAATAATGTCCAGAATGTATTGGGGAAGAAAAAGGGAATTTCCAAGTGCACAGAATAAAGATGATGTGCCAAAAGGCGGGCGCAGGGACGATCAACCAGGGACTGATTAGGCGATGACAGATGTTGGTAAGACAACAGAAGCGGCGCAAAACGAAGTGAAAGCAGCCACAAGTCAGGCTAGAGTTGAAGTCAAGGTTAAAGAAAGGTGTACTTGGCGAATAGCAGGGGAGGCATTCGTCAGTGCGGCACCACCAGGCTGGAACCGTGGAAGGTGAAGTGAGCAGACAAGACCGGGGTAGTGAGTGTGAGTGTGTGCGCGCGCGGAAGGCAGATCGATAAACCGAGATGCAATGAGACGGCAGATGGCGGTGGAGGAAGGATGTTGACCCTGGGAGAAGGATATCCGAAGAGGTGGGGGTGATGTGTGAGAAGGAATAAACAGAACAACCGAGAACAAGAATGAGATGGTTTGATGGTTGGATGCGCTGTAGGTATAAACACCCACTGGGAAAAGGGTTGGAGCCGACTTGAATTTGTCTTTCGATCAGATTGTTCAGTAATATCCGTTAGTACGGACAGGACTGGACGTTTAGTTTTATGGTGGATTGAAGGTTGGGGATTGGAGATTCAAGACCGGCTGTCGGGTTTCGGAAGCTGCGTTACATTGCATGACTTAAACGGGGCATTAGTACAAGACTGGCTTTGTTTTCTCTTCTCTTGTCTTCTTTTCTCAGACCAAGGGCTGGACCAACGTACGTATTGCACTGCCCTGCAATGCATGCCTATGTGCGTGACTCAACAGACCAGACCAGATCAGATCAGGTCAGAACAGACAGACAAAGGCACATGAGGCGATATCACAGGGAAACGGCCCTAGCATGGAACAACCTCCAATAAGTGTTTGTGGGTTGGGGTTACTGTCATTGCTCTAGACTCTCGTTAGCCTCAACCAAGATGCCGTTTCCGACAGCTTGGAGGGTCCCTAAGTACCATCTGTCAGAACTTCTCTTGCTACGGCCTCGTCACCTACACGCAAACAGGTTTCGGCGGCTTGTGCCCTAGCTACGTACGATCTTCCATCCCTTGACAACGGCCCTGATATTACACAAAAAGACCCTATCCCAGGTGTCGTCACAGTGGAGGCCCAGTACATGCCCTTAAATTGAGACCTTTCTAGCAGCCGCTCATCCCCACCCTTTCTCACCGCGGCTCTTGTCAAGTTTGCACAGTCGCCCCTGAAATCTGTTGGATTACATTAACAGATCTACCATTGGCTGAACTAATACGGAGAAATCCCTCCTGGTCGACTTTTTGTGCAGGGATCATTGTGGTCGTGCCCTGGCTTGACCGACTACTGTAAGATCCGGCTGACACTAGGCCGAGATCGGGCCCCTCTTTTTTCTCTCACATCAGATCAGCCGAGGCATGGAGTCTACCGCGCTGTTGCTTATCTTATCTTATCTTCGACGCGATTCAGCCGCGAGATTAGATTATGAATTGTCGCTAAGATAGCTTCAGTCTTTAATCAAGTAGGCGCAATTCGAGAAACATAGCTACTGGACGCCAATTTAGGATTATATTTGCTTGCAAATCCGTCGATCGTCCCCGATTCATCATCTCTCACAATGGCATCAGAGGCTGGAGGTTCCCAGCCAAAGAGAGAGCCGACCCCGACTCTTCCACTATCATCGATTCCTCAAAAACGCGCTCTGGAAGAAGGTCGTCACAGTCCCGTCGTTCCCTCGCCCTTGAATCCCGAAGTCAAGCCATCCGAATCCCTTGCACCCGAAGATGCCTCTCAGGCTGCTCGTTCCAAGTCGGTGCGCACTAAGAAGGACACGCTCAAGAAGCGTGAATCCAAAGGCGGCGATAGCGCTCGTGCGACTCCTGATCCAAAGCCAAAGACGAAACCACAAAAGAAGCAGAGTGAATCAAGTCCGTTGCGGTATAAGCTTGCGCCCCCCAAATTATCTGACTTTGAACCCCCTCGAGGCCCTGTTATGACGACTCATCATGAGGTGACAATACACGACGGACGAACAGTAGAGTTCTTTGAAACGTCTGATCAGTGAGTTGGGCTTGGTTTTATACATTGCACTGATACTGACTTTCCAAGTGTCTCCAACAAAAAGAGCTTCCGATACACTCACTGCATCGCTGACCCTCTCTTTCCATCCATGATCTACTATCGAGGCACAGAACCAGAACCTTACGGTCCCCACATGAGCTTCGAGGATTCGGCGGGGCACGTCTATTTTGACAAATCAGCCTGTCAGGTTACGACCGACAAAGGATTCCGCATGGCACGAGCAAATGTCGCTGTAAGGGAAGGCAGATGGTATTGGGAATGCAAAATCACAAAAGGTGTCCGACCACCGAAGGATGGTGAATCTAAACCCGAAGGCGGACAGCATGTGCGTATGGGTTGGGCGAGACGAGAAGCATCCCTTGACGCGCCGGTAGGGTTTGATGCCTACAGCTATGGTATACGCGATGTTGCTGGTGAGAAGGTACATATGTCGCGACCTAAAGAATTTTTTCCTGCTGGGGAAGGCATTCGAGAGGGCGATGTCATCGGGCTCGAGATCCAACTACCATCAGAACATCTACACAGCAAGATCATGGCTGGGCAGTATAACCCTGTCGTTGACCAAACTGATGAGGAGCCTGCGCCGACAGCAGAAGGGCGCAATATTGTCCGCGATCGCGTTCCTATTCGCTTCAAAGCACATACATATTTCGAAAGAATCGAATACCATCCCGTCAAAGAATTGGAAGACCTCATGAATCCGACAGGATTGGGCAGTGGCCCTTCGGAAGCCCCCGGCCCTAATCACCCGAGCGCAAGTCTTCGCACTCTACCCAATTCTTGTATCCGCGTATACAAGAACGGCGTCCTTATGGGAGTCCCTTTTGAGAACCTACTGGGGTTCTTCCCACCATCTTCTCGGCCTCAAACTCAGGTCGGCGCTCGTGAGGGTCTTGATGATGGCATGCTCGGATATTACCCCGCGGTGAGTGTCTTTCGTGGAGGTGCAGTGGAAGTCAATTTCGGTCCCGACTTCTGGTATCCTCCTTCTGCCGAGTCTGTCGCCGACGATGGCCCGGATGCAATTAGATCCGGACATGCTCGGTTGAATCACATTCATGCTGTAAGCGAGCGTTACAATGACCAGATTGCTGAGGATATCGTGTATGATATCATCGATGAGGTTGACTTCTGGTCGCAAGACGGTGGTGGCGCAACAGGCCGACAAGGCGTGAGCGATAAGAGCGAAGCTGTCGCTAGGGCACCTGGGCGAGAGGAGATCAAAGAACTGGTACAAGACGACTGATATACCAGAGGATCATTACATGACCCCATTATACCCAGTAGATTTATAGGGGTCTTAGAACAGACCTTTCTTATAACCTTTAAAGATACCCACTTACGAAAATGCGGAGTTCATTTTTATTAATATGTGTTTATATCTTATTCATTACTGGTGGAAGCTGGTATCCATACTGCCCCGAGGCCCATTCTCGTTTCGTCAATCGTCGTTACCTGTGTCGTAAACATTCCATTCATGTGAAAACCATTCTCAAATCAGCCAAGCTGCGGACCCTGCCTTAGCGACGAACTGGCTCTTCTGGTGAGACTGGTTCGTTAACAACAAAGACCGGTGATCTTTCAGACATGGGAGAGACAGGGTCGCCGAGCACCGCTCTGTCAGCATTGCGACTTGCAGCAGCCGCTTCTGGCCCAGGAAGAAGAGGATCGTCCGGCAGCTCCTCAATTCGATCACGGCCGTCAATAGGTGTCTCGCTTGCAGACTTCTCGCGCTCGAGTCGCACCTCGCGGCCTCTCTTGTGGCAATACCACAGTACGAACATCAATACTGCTTAGGTTAGCGAATACATGAACAGCTCAAGTGAAAAAACTTACGAAATAGAGAAACACTCCAGATGACATTTGTGCCGATGAATGCTGGCCATCGCACCTTCAGCGCGTTGACAATCGCTTTGAGCATACTGACTACAGCACCCGGCTTTGTAACCAGGTCTGTCAAGTTGGACGGCTTGAGAAGATCAATCGCAGCATCCTTGAGACCCTTGTCCGTGTTGGCCTTGAGACCCTGGCTCTCTGCTGCCGCTGCCAGCAGCTCGGGGGCCAAGGAAGATGTGAGCTTGTCGGGGAGCTGGGTAACTAGCTTCTGTAACGACGACGGCAATTTTTCGAAGCCACGATTGATGGCACCATCGCGGTCCTCAACTAGACTGGAAAGGTCGCCATATGCTGTTGGGACGCCGTTGGCGAGATCCTTAAAGACTTGCGTGAAACGAGACAAGAGCTCGGAGGACTCGTTTGAGAGGGAGACGATCTTGTTGTTCTTGGCCTGGAGGTTCAGGCGGTCGAGAACATTACCGAGATCCTCCTCTTCACGCTCTGCTTCTTTGGGAGCGACATTGTCTTCTGGCTTCAGACCATCCTGTGGTTTCTTGTGTCGAGTGAACAAGGCTGTGAGACGATTGGGTTGTTTTTCTTGTTTTTCTTTCTCCTTCCTTTCCTTCTTCTTGTCCTTCTTACTCTTTGTATCTTGTAGAGACTTGATGGCCTCTATCTCGCTGTCAGACGCAGAGGAGAGATCGATCTGGGGGGTGTTTATTCTTGGAGGCAGCGGCGGAGCTGGGCCGTCATCTTCCAGAATACTCTGAAGCCAGGCCTCGTCGTCTCGGTCGAGAACTGGGCTCAGTGGAGGAGTGTTGGAGCTGAGGCTATGCTCTGTGCTGCGCCGTCTGTTGTTGAAGGTTGGTACGCGGCCCTGCGTTTGATCAACCGAAGATTCAGCTTCGGTTCTTTTTGCGCTTGCCTCGGCGGCTGCTGCCTTCTCGGCCTTGTTTTTCTTGATCTTTTTGTACGTCAAATATTCCAGCATTTTGTAGGTAGGTAGTTTCTTTGTTGTTTGGTCTGTAAGGCTAAAGATGGTCAGTTCGAGATGGATTAAGCTATTTAACTAAAAGTATTACAAACCGCTAGGTACGTAGTGAAATAAGAGGCCGCCCAGGTTTGTGTGTTGGCGCACGCTTGTAATTCGCCTTTGTCTTGTCTTGGTGACGAACGAAAGAGCCCACAGCCACATCACATATGATGTCATGACGGCTGCCGAGCCTGGGCCTACTTAAGCTAAGGTAAGCTAAACTAAACCCCCGCTTCAACACTTTACGGCTACATGATCGACATTCAACTGCCGTCGAATGATACGAATCCGAAAATCATTGGCCAAGTCATTACCAGCGCATCTGTGGTTGCATTCAGGGACTTGATTCAACTTCAATTTGCTTTGATAGTATTGCTCTGCAATGATCTTGGGTATCTCGAATAAGTACTTGACTGAGAAAAAATGAGTAGGATATCAAGGACCGGTGATTATGCCTAGGTCACATTTGTGGATATCTGGTTTCAATCCTCGTCCTCTTCTAAACCTGCCCCTCCTTCGTCACGAATAACCTCGTCCGCAAGTGTGCTGCGTCGCCAGCCGCCACCGCTCTTGCGCCGTCCTCGTTGGAACGCATCGGTCGACGTCACTGCCCTCTCACCTGTGTACTTCTGGTTTGTCCAGTCAGTAGAGCATCGGGTGCATTTCCTTTCTCTCCTAGTTCGCCAGAAAGCCTCTTCGCACACCTCGTGCAGTCGGAAGTTGCACTCTAATTCGGCGCATCTCAGACCCATTGTGACTAGATCTTTACATGCTTCACATGTCCTTATACGTTGCCAATCCTGTGGCCCAAGGTCGGGGTCGTTGTACGTTTCGATCAGCCAGGGCCGTAGCTCAAGCAAAGCTCGGGGTGACAATGTGTAGAAACCCTCGTTACTCTTTTCGAACCAGCCTCCCTCAACCAAGCCTGCCAATACAGCTTCCACTTCGCTATGCTTCAGACCTTTGTCCATAGTTGTCTGTGTCTGTGCCTCCACGTCGGCCTGGCTTTCTCGTCGATTCGGTCGAGCAAGTTTGATGGCTTGCATCTCAGTAATGGCAACGACTTCCATTCGCGGCGTATTGAACGTCTCGAACATGGCGTCCAACACTCGTTTGACAAATGCGAGTTCTTCGGGGTTGTATATCGTAGCGAGTTGCGTCTGGGGATCGGATGTGGTATTGACCAATGCCCATATTCGTCTTTTTGTTACTTGATGAACAGTTGTACGGATTTCGTAGTCGAAAAGTGTGGCTGCTTCTGAGGCTTTATCGATAGCCTCCTGGAAGTGGTCCTCGGTGATTTGATCTCGGCGTATTTCGTCTTCATCTTCGTCTTGGTTACGGCTGGCATTGAATATCGCAGCAAGGATAGGACGGCCTTCCTCAAAAGTGATCGCTCCTCGGGCTAGGATGGCCTGGAGAAAGGCTCTGTCGCCGTGATTGAATTGATGATTGATCATTGTAAGATGTCGCCGGTGAGCGGCTGCGCTCTTAAATATGCGCCTCTGTAACCACTGTTGGTAATAATCGATATTGGTTAAGGTCAAAGAAGAATGACTTTGGTGGGGAGACGCGTTGGACGCGTTCCAGGCCCAGAGGCTTAATTGAGTGGGGTGCACGGGACATTCGTAGTTGACACCCATGAATCCAATTGTTCCAACAAACTGCGCTCGGATAATCGACTGGTGAATATTTAATATTCTCTGAATACCTTTATGAGGCTTTCAAATTAGTACACTTTACAATCTTTGAATATCCTAGACTATGCGTTGTGTTCCTTTTCTCAGCACCACGAAGCAGTTTGCCACAGAGCTTGTTGCTTTGATACAAACCGCATCTTCGCACTTGTCCGTCCCATTGATAGTCGATACTATGAGAACCCCAGAAAACAGTGGAAGAGAAAAGTGGAGGAAACAGAAGAGGATAAACATGAGCAAGATAAAACCATTCACGTACGGCAACGACTAAAATCCATGTCGGTAGTACTTAATAGGAGGCATGACCAACTTGCACTTCGGTATAGGGTGGGTGGTGAGCTTCAATTGCTGACTCAGCACGCCTGCCAACGAATAGCACTCCTGAGAGCTTTGAGCTTCACATAAGTTACAACACAACCTTGATCACTCAATACAATAACGCGTAGCTTGTGCTACGATTGTGCCAGGACATATATAATCACCTGCGCAGTGGACTGAACCCAGGTGACACGTGGGGAAAAGAAAAACGATCCCCGTCTGGAAATTCTCGTTCCAACAAAGACATTTATGTGTTGAGCTGTCCATCAAAGACCACAGTCGTAAAGAGCCCACATTTACTATAGTGGCATCCTATATCGGACGACTGTTTGGCGCCGGCCGAGACCTGGGGCATTTAATCGACAGTCTGGCTGTTCAGAGGAGGGCAGGGCCATTATCCGCGACTGCTGGTCACAAATTGGTGAAACAAGATATTCAGTCCTTTGAGCCGACAATCCCTGGGCATCTGATTCGATCACAGGCGGTTCCCACCACTTTATCGAAAGAAAGAAGAGACAAAGACAATGAATATGACGGACCTGAAAGAATTCGATGTCATCCGGATCGCCAGGAGTGATGGCTCAGATACTGGGCCTGGATACTGGCCGACGACGGCACCGACTTCCATGAGCACAACAAAAAAGACGAAGGATGCAGCTCCCGCAGAGAAAACACCAAGAACCAAGCCCCAGATGATTCGGCTAACTGAGGACGACCCAAGATTTACCGAATGGAAAGTCAAACTTGGTATTCTCCTCAAGCAAGAACTATGCCCCAACCCTGATGGTAAGTTGATTCATCTGCACTGTATTTACCATATCTCTGACTATGATTAAGAGGGAAATTCGTGGCTAGTGAACTTCCCACGAGGATACTGGCTATACGAAAAATCGAAGCATCTCTGGGTCTCTGGGTATCCTATCAAAGCAAAACTGTTCAAAAGCCCACAGGAATTTGCTGTCCACTTGATATGGCTTCTATCCACATCAATGGACTATACAGACTGTTGCTGTGCTCACTGCAACGCTTCCAACATGGTCAAAGGTGGTATCACTGCTGACGACGGCCTAATCATCACTCATGAACCGTCAAAGATCGACAAGATGCCGCCGACAAAGGTAACGCCGGTTCCTCTACCCCCGATGCCTGGGCAAGGCCCTCAGAAGGCCAACAATGTTGTGCCTCGACCTACATCTAAGCAGTCTACGCCGGTACCCACGACTCAAAATTCTCCAGCTCCAGCATCTGTCTCTGTTGCCGCAACTCATGTACAACAAGCTCAGCAACCACCCCAAATTAGACATCAGGAGCAGGTAATCCAGCCGCAGCCGCAGCCACAGCTTCAACCTTTCCCTCAATCTCAATCTCAACCTCAACCTCAACCGCAACAACAACCACCCCAGCAACAGCCACAACCTCAGCTACAGCAACTACAACCTCAGCCACAAGTACAGCAGCCAGTTCAACAACAATCCCCTCCTCTTGCTCAAGCGTCACCACAACCTATCCAATGGGCACTGAAGTCACCTGTCCTATTTCGATCAGGAGAGCTGGTTTGGTATCAAAATGGGAATACATGGCGCCTTGGAGTCATAGCATCTTCGACTAACGGTCAGCATGAAGTCATGCCTATTGGACATGGCATAGTGCAACAGAACAACGTGACAAAAACTGACGGAGACATGCGGCCCTTCTACGCCTTCACAGTACCTCCTGTTACCCTCCCTGAACTGAAGGAAAAGGAGTACGATGGAGTTTCATGGGAGCCACTATTCCAGAACTCAGCAGACGGAAATCGACGCGAGATGCTCGCCCTCGATGCTTCTAAGATGGCAGCTGTCAAGATTGATTACTCGTACTCACTCTGGTCGAAACTTTCAGAAGATCCAAGAGCCAGGACCGTTACTTACTATGGTTGCTTTTTTGGAGCTGAGCGGGTCGAGATCGGCGATGCAATGCGGCTCAGGTCACTCCCGGCCGACCTTAATGTCCCGGCCGAGACTGGCGTACTGGGCTTGCGGTTCATCTTCACCATGAAGGACTTCCCCGGCGCCGTTTTCTTCCGTGGCCACCTCTACCAGCTCGTGTCTGAAGACCAGCCAAACATTGTCAGGGATGAACACCTTCCCCTTGCGATGCGGAGCGAGAGCCAGTGGCGCCATTCGGTTGGGGCACAGCGTTGGCGGTACGCACTGGTTAAAGAGAACGTTGTGTTTAAGGAGCAGTCGATTAGAGGTCGATTCTACCCGACGCATCGTCTCATGCCAATTCTCAACCCAGCCGAATTCCAGAACTCGGTTGCCCAGCGTCGGGTAGATGACCAGTATGCCCACCTCAACAATCGCATGGATGGCTCGGGGAGATATCTTGGCCGAAAGATTAACCGGATCGATACCCTTGGAGCATCGGTGGTCCATACGGCCAGGATTGGTCTGGAGCCGTTCATTAAGGAAGGAGACCAGCCTGTGGAGTGAAGCTGCAGGATACTTTGTCCATAGACAGCATGGAATCACATGTGCCGAGGGAGCGAGTTGCAAGGGGCAATCATGAAGTCGTCAACCAGTATGTAGAGCATTCAATAGAGATATCCACAAGACTATTTGTCAGTGGTCATTCGAGGAATTCGTGACTATTTACTAAAGCCACCGCCTGAGACCAGGTCCTTGGAAAAAGATCCCCGCCATAACCTGGCCCATGACATGCATACGACTCTTCTTCCCCTCTCTTGTCCTCCCGACATTCCGAAATCACCAGCTTCTACTCATAAAACCGCATCCACCAATTTATCTGGTGTGCTGTGCCGCGCCTGTGCAACTCAGACTACGACACAACCTCCACCTCTTCTCAACGCAAACACCATTTACACATACTGAAAGGACAGTTTCGTGGCACCTGCATGATGCACGATGAGGTTTAAATATATTGCCAATACAAACTTGGAGGTATGCGCAGGCATTATTGTGCCCTTGAAGCACGGCTCCGTGTGTTTGCTTCATCGGTGGGCTTGCTACATACACTGTATAAACATAACGTGAGTAGGTATAGTATGATGCCATGCATGTATGGTGCGAGCCAGCCGAAGAGTGGAGAGTTGAGATAATTCTTGTCAAGGTCCATATTGATCTGGCAGCCATTGTTGAATCGTTGAATTCACTGTAGGCATCACACATGTTTGCCCAAAGTTATATGCATTTGATAAAGAATTGACGTTGTTCTCATTGATATGAGACATAGGTATCGCTCACCGACAGAAATTGTGTTTAACAAGAGGGAATGGAAAAAACACCGCTTCATCGCTATTGCCAAATACATTGACCATGTGATACACTTATTGCGGTATCCAGCATCATAAATCCATAGTCTCCAAAGTAAATGCGCATTTTGCTTATCAACACACAAAAGTCCTCTCGACATCTCCGACAAATCGATCGGCATCCCTCCCCTCCCCATCATGCCATGGCGCTGCCCTGAATCACAAGAACTCCTTTGTTCGTAAATATTTGTAAATGACCGATGGCTGAGAAAAAAGAGTCAAAGAGGTACCCGTGAATGGTCCAGGTCGTGATATCGTACGTGTTGGCTAATATAGACCTGCTCTGTCTATATCGTTCAAGAAATCCAAGAGTGCTTCGTGTCAGATACTATGGTGAATCGCGGCCAAGGACGGAGGGATAAGCCATGCAACAAGGTGTGTCCGAGTAGAAGTAAAATAGACGAAATGTTGACAAAAAACAACTATGAATAGTCTCTCGACTCATTGAAATGAGAGACAGACTCTCCAGTAATCGTTATTCGCCCTCGTCGTCCAAACGCCGCCGTGTAAGGGTGAGTGTATGCGGGCGTATATATGTGTATGTGTATGTGTGTGTGTGTGTGTGCGTGCATGAGTGTATGAAATGAGAAATGAAATAACCCCATCTCTTCGCCCCCGACTCCTTGTTCAAGGATATCTAAGTGTGTGTGCAGGTTATGCTACTTTTAGGTTCTCAAGCCGTGCCTGCAACTTCTTCAATATCTCCGGGTCTGGTTCAGGTTCGACTTTACGGGGTTTAACACGAGGGGATTCGTCTGTTTTCTCCGATCCGCATTTCGTACAATTGATTCCATTTTCAGCGCCTGTTGGAAATATCGTTTTGCATGACTTGCAGTGGTAGTGAGGCACACTATTAGGACCAAATTCGTCTCCAGGATAACCGTATGGATATTTCTCCTTCTTGGGCCTGTCATATGGTCAGCATGAAAATTAAGTGACGTCTCTGAGAGTGAACTCACGGGTCTCGGGGGCAGTCAGTACAGCGAACATGGCCGCACTTCTCACAAGTCTTGTTACCAGAGATGAACAGGGTCGAGCATTCATGGCAAGTCCTTCGCACACGCTGGCGAGGCTTCTTGTGAACCAAATCCTGACCTCCTGTCTTGCTAGGTCGAGTGAGAACAATCTTCTTTTCATCAAAGGCGTAAGAGTAATCGGGGATGATAGGAGCGTTCTCCTTGTTGGCTTTGATGATGGCGGCACGTCGCTCACGGCTGGCCATGATTTCGGCTTCGCTTCGCTTGGGAGGATAACGGGTGCACTTGGTACAACGAGCATGCTGGCAGCTGGGGCACTCTTTGGCAGAAGAAAAGGTGGCATTGCACTTGTGGCAGGTACGTCGTACACGCATACGAATCGGCTTGTCGATGCGGAGAACAGTGTCGTCGGGAGATGCAGTGTGAAGTTCGGAAACATTGATATCAAGTCCGTAACGCTCACCAAGTTTCTTAGCACGCTCTTCCATCAACTGACTTCTTGTCATCTTGGAGACACCCTCCAAGCCTTCATATTTGGTCTTGGTTTCCACTTTCTTTTCCTCAGGGACGGGAGCTTGACTACATGATTGTTAGTGCTTGAGTTCCAAAGCAGGTTTCATTCATGTTCACGAATGAGCAGCACTAGGAAATGGCCATTTCTCATCCGTGAACAATTCTTCGAGGATATCCGTACCTCGTCTGAGGAGTCTCGTCGACCTTGGCTGAAGCAGTTGGTTTAGTGGTCGAGAGAGTTGACTGGCGCTTAGAGGAGGTAGAGGAGCCTTCCCGCTTGAGGAAGGTCTTGGTACGAGTGAGAAGCTTGCTAAAGCCCTTCTCCTTCTTCTCCTCTCTAGGCGTTGATGGCCCGGCCTGGGAAGGAGAACTCATATTGACTGGTTTGGTGTAACCGAGTTGAATCGAATGATTGAGTTGGTGGTTGGGCCTTTAGTTGATATAAGATGTAACGAGGGTTGAGATCAGGATTTTTAGGATTTCTCTTTTTAAGATTGATTGTCTATATGCAAGAGGCGAACGACATAAAGAGAGATGGGCAACAACGTCTGCGACGAATCGTAAAGCTCGATGATATTGACGGTGTTGGTGTAATCGGCGGGACCGAAAGTAGTGGCGCTCGAGAGACGATGTATTGGACGATAGATAGCAACAGTCCCGGTGAAGGACGGAAAGGTCGACCAAAGGCAACAAGACTCGGGATATCGAGTCGAGAATCAAGATATGCTTATAAGCCCCTCATGACGCAGTGGATCTGCGATGAACAATAAGAGGCAAAACGACTTGAATTTATTTCTAAAAAGAGGATGAGGGAAGAGGAAGAGAGAGCTGGAGTTGGGTTGAAGGATGATGGGCGAGGGCGAGCGAACTATACCTACTTGAGGTGGTCTGGTCTGGCCTGGCGGTTGCTAACTTGGACGGGAGAGATGGCGCTACACTCTACTCTCTCCACGGAGTACAGTGCACATCTGGCGAGGTGAGGGTGAGCCAGCCTGGTGGTAGTAGTGGACCCCCCCTGCTCCCTAGCGACCCGGCGCTACAGTGCCCTGCTGCAGAAATGGAGACTGGATAGGGTCCGACATAACCAACGAATGAAAGGCTTGCCCAGGGCAGCAAGTGCCAAACAGTACCCAATTGTCCGTCCGAGTTCGTTGCATGGAACACATGTCCGGGAAAGAAAGAAGGGCTTACTTAGGCTTGCCCAGTCCCAGTCTGAGTCTTGGTCTTGTGGGGGAGGGAGGGAGGTACGTACAGCTGGCAAGTAACTGGCGACAGTGAACATGACCTGCGCCCAAATCAAGCGACAACCGAAAGCAGGGAATGAAAAAAGAAAGTGGTGAGATTTCTATTTCCCCTGGTCTTGCTACTTGTTAATAGTAAAATGTCGCATCTTTTGTTCCATGTTCCATTCTCGAGCCAATTGAAGCCTCCATCAACCAACACCCTCTGAGAAACCCGACACTGCGGGAGGGAGGGGGCCTATGGGGAGTCGGCCGCTGGAAATCGGGAGCCTAAGCTTATGGTCAGAGAGACTTGACCTCTTCTGGAGGTGACCCAAGACACGACAGGACATGCCATGCCACGCATCAATCAGTGTATGTACGGAGTACTATTGTAGTCGACGGTAGCTCGGTCTCTGGGGACGGGAAGGGCAAGGTGGGATTTAATGTGTTGCGATGCCCTGCGATACGATGCAATGAAATGCAATGCAATGCAATGCCCCTTAGATGCGTAAAGGTTAAGCCAGGTCCTTTTGTTGGCGCAAGAAAACCGTACGGCAGATGTTCAGATACTCAGAGGCTCTGTTCCTATCTCTGTCTGTGTCTGCTTCTGTCGTCAGAGACGGCTTGCGTAGTCTGAGACTCCCAAGTCTGGGTGTGTGGTGTGCATGATGCTCACAGGGGATCTAACCTGAATCATACCCCTGTTGAGTGTACAGTGCAGCACAGTTCTGATCCAAACGAGGTTCATCCTCCGTGATATTCCCTACCTATTCCAGCTGGTCGGTTCACTATGTTCGTGGGACACAGCCAGCCCTGGCCTCTTTGATGCGGCCAGTTAGGTCAGGGTGGTGGCAACGCAATGGAACGAACCAAAATGCCTTGTTGCGGCACTGTGGTAGCAATCAGTCGTCACTCGGCTGCCACATTCAGAAACTGAAATTATTGGTTGTTTTGCGAATCCGCCAGTGAAATCTTGTCGTCAATTCATGTTGCGTTATGTTGCGTTGCGTTGCACAAGGGCGATACGACCGCCCCATACGTACCTACACATCAGGAACCCAAGCTGGAATGTTTCTGGATCATCATCAGGCAATTATTGCAGCACTTGATGTCGTGGAGAAAATAGTACCGCCATTAGCCTAGGAAATAGTTTGAAAGAAATAGCTTGCTTAGCCCACGTTATTCCCGTACGCCGGATTTTGCTCGACGTGATCTAAATTCTGCTGCCAGATGCCTGGTGGCAGCTTCGAGACAATCCAAACATGGAATTTATCAACTCGACGCCAGGTCAATGGCTGAATGTTGTGGTTGCAGCTTGCAGCTGTCGGCCAAACGTAAATAAATCATGATGTGAGCCTTAAGTTTGAGCCACCTGCAGATGATGCGTGTCACAGCATTCCTGTGCAAGGTTATACTTTAAAACTGTTTGCTCATGCCGTGCGGCGTCCATAGACCTGGTTGATGAATGCTCTGGAATTCATGAGTCTTGTTAGTGGTCTTTCGGAGCAAATTGAACAAAGTGGGAATCTCAATGTCTTCTCTGCCAGAAACAGAAACATGGCAGATTCATGAATTCAATACCAGGCACGAAGGACTGAGTCAGTTGGCGATATGATTGGCCATATCCCTCAATCCGGAGCTGTCCCGAGTAACAGGAACCCATGCCCATAGGCAGAGTCCATCTCCGAGAATTTGCCGCACGTACAAGGCAGGGGAGCACTGACGGAACAAAAACAGCAACAGCTCGTCCAGGGCCCAGGACCCAAGATCCCAGGAAGGAAGGAAGGCAGGCCAGATCAACGCACAGACAGGCAGGTACGACAGGGCAGTCAGTCTCCGTCAGATCATTCATTCCAACACGCCCCGCCCTGATCCGGAGCCGGTGGCAGGCGAGATCCCATCCCAATCAAATTCCATTTCCATATTCCAGGAACCTCAATTTAGCTGTTTACGCGGGACCCTTGAGCTTATCATCGCCAGCCTTGGCAGAATAGCTTCAGTATGGTTGCATTATGCGTCACTTTTTTCCTTTTCTTCTGCGCCGTTGAGTTACAACGGTTTGCCCGTCCTCGATAGAATGTCAGTAATCGACCGACCGGGTATTCGGAGACCTCGCTTGCAAAGTCTCTGGTAGTTCAGAACGAAATCGGTTGATGTGATTTGATCTGCTGTTAGAGTCCTCGGGCTATTCACCTTCAGCTCAATCTGTCAACATCCAACTTTAACACGGCTGTTAAAGTAACTCGAACCCAGGAAAACACGATGTCTTGACTTGAGACTGTTGTTCTTGTCCTCGGCAGCAAAAAGTCCCAGCCCGTGCCTCACTTTCCTTTTTCAATACCCAAGCCCGGCCGGGTGGGTTCATGGTTAAGTTAACATGGGCAACCCGGGGTCAATATGGACGGGCCAACTCTTCATCTCCTCCCGCGGCGGCCCCTGGATTTACTGCGTTTCTATCGGTCCATCATCCCACTCTTCAAACACCCCGAGCTTCTGATCCTCCCAATCATACATGGAGACTGGAGAGGGTGATGCGATTGGCTCTGGATTCTGCTGGAATAAATCGATCAAACGCAGCAGAAAGGTTTCCTGTTTCTAGCAGGACCTTCGCTTGTTGTCGAAAGTTTAAGTTTAGCATTGACCTGGGAGGCTACAAAGTGTAAAGAAATTTCAACAGTCCTCCCTCATTAGGTATCTTGCTCGGGCTTGCCTCGGTTCCCATATATTCACAGGTGGTTACCGAGTCGATTCCAATACGCGATCAACATCGAAGACAAACATGCCGGTCGTGTTAGTAACACAGGGGTATTGGGTGGTTGATATCTAACTTCACGCTACCTCCAAAAATTCTTCTTTTTGCCGCGTTACCCTTGAACCCTCAGATATCTGAACTCAGAGTCCCAGCTTGGCCACGCTTTTCATGTGCTTTTCGGCCAGGCCTGTGTTACTATGCAACATTCTCCATCGGTAGTTTGTGATCAAGGAAATATGTCATGTCGGACATGTTCGAAGATTGGATCTCAGAACTGTGTCTGACCTCCCCGCCTCGAGACGAAGAAGGAGGGAAAAGAGAAGCAAACAATAGAAATTGTATTTTCCAAGACGATCGGTCATATCCACCACCGGCTTGTAGGCACACTCTCTGACTTGAGCGACAACACGTGTTGAAGCTTATAGTACAGAGTATCCGTACGGTGCACCAAGTTTTTCAGACTTCACCAAGTTTGCAACAATCCACTTTACAGGAGCATGGATCCGGGAAACAGGGACAGTCTAACACCTCACCACTTTGGCTGGATAGTGTAACATTCCAGGAGCGAAACTGGCCCACTGATTTTCACGGTCTAACGGCCCATTACTATGCTTGAAACAAATGAAAGAAAATGGCAGAATGAGAGACTTTTAGCCAAAGGCTTGAAGCAAAGCTAGAGACACAAATCAGTTGCTCAACTTGCTGGTCTTTGCGCAACAAACCACAACATGACCTTATAGGTAGTATTCTTCTGCATAATATGACTTGCCTACGTTCCCAGCCATTAACCGACGGTGAGTCTCGCCCGTCCTACAGGTAACTGAAAAATAGGTACAGTACCCGCTATCTCCCGCCAACGACTGTGCCAACCTAGTGGATCGTCCCGCCCGCCACTGTTCTCTTGGCTCAATGGAGCTTGGACGTGGAAAACATTCTTACGGAGTGGTTTTTGAACAATTAAGAAGCGTATTGGGTACGTACGTGTCTGGGAGGGGGGAGTGGAGGGAATCTGACTGTCAATACGGAGGGGCCTGAGGCTAGCTTATAGTGAGATATTCAACATGTTCCGCGAACCGCTCCGGCGGTAACTAACTAGCTGTCACAATGCGGGAGACGGGAGTTAAAATGACAAGTCTTTGTGAATAGTTGAGCGACAAGGTAACCCAAATAGTTGGTCTAGAACTCGATCTTGGTGCCAATCCAAGCTCAGCACCGAAAAAAAGCGAGACATGTGCGTTGACGAATGACAGCCGTTGATCTTTCAAGAGGCTTGAGTCATTCCCAATGATGATGATATCCAGCTGACTGGTTCCAGTTCCTGAGACACAAGTCGGTGACAAGCGACGACCCTTGCACAAATTCCCAGCGGCTCGGTTCAATTGATCACGTAGCACGTCAATGGCATGTGTGCCCAACATTGATAGACCTTGACCGCTTTCATGTCTCGTTTACTATGCTCAGCATAAGCCTGCATGGTGTACAGTACTGTACCTCCGTGTGTCTTGCACCGAGTCTCTATCGGGCAAAGAGCGACAAGGTTCGGAGGGGTCGACCCCTCTAAACCTATACCTACAGCGAACGCCTTTTTCTTGTCTGCAATCGAGAACAATCCTCAAGTCTGCATTTGTTTACGACAGGGGATAATAGCATTCCTATACTTGATCGCATTCATAATTCCATGTCCATGTACATGTCATGTCTTGTGTAATGCAGTACAGCACAGCGCGAACATTGGCTATCATCGTGCCTTGCCAATTCGACCGTGGCGGCGTTGTTCCTTAACCAGCTCGGAAGGCAGCGCAACCCAATCCCATGCAATGTAACACCAGGAGACAAAGAAAGAAGAAAAAGAAAACCAAAACTGATCGAGATAGGGACGATGGGGTGGAGTCCGGAAAACGATATCCTACTCGGCCGTGGACCCTGGTTCGGCTGTTGAAATGTTTTTATTCATTAGCCATATTATGCCGGTCAAGGGATCAAGTTTCGCCCCCCCCCTTCCCCCCCACAAGGGTTGAGGAAGATAGTTTCGCCTGCCGTCATCAGAGATTCAACCGAATGAGCTAACAGAGCAGAAATTCAAATGACAGGTTGAGGAGAGGCCATGCAGCTGTCATTTGTTCCGGAAACGACCCCTGGGC